>APFE030763383.1:155977-188187 GCA_000404065.3 Pinus taeda | reverse complement strand
CATCACGTCCAAAAAACATGTGCAAAAATCATGCACAAAACCATAGGTGGGTCCGCCCAACCTAACATAGGATCCAAAACCAAAATTTTCTAGGGCGCTGCCCTGGACCCCATAAAGTGGGGTTACGGGTACCCCTTAAACCCCCTGTTAGCTATGTGGAAAGCAACAAAATATCTGTGTATATGTGTTTTATGTGTTATTCTCTCGCACTGTTTATTTTCTGTGTTTTAGAATTCGTATGCAGGTAATTTCTGTATAGGGTTAAAACCTACACTCTCAAGGCTATGTGGGAGGAGCCAAGGTGAAAAGTCCTTTGCATGTACAAATGAGGGGTATATATAGCCAAGTGTTAAATTGACCCTTGTGATCGTTCAACTTCCCTCATGATTGTTTGACTTACATGACTCTTCAACATTACATGACTCTTCAACTTTACATGTGGGTCTCTTGGAATTCCACGTTACATTACATTTTACAACAATATGGCCCACAATAGTGATGTGGCTAAGGTGACTCATGACGCAACTCAACATGACACTGTAGGTATGCACATGCTGGCTGTGATGTTTGTGTCGAGCTACTATGATGTTGAGTGATGAGTGTGCCCATGGTGTAACATAGCTTCACCTCCGCATGACAAAGTGCACGGAGTCTTCAATGGTCTTGGTGTTCACTTTATAGTTCATACATGTGCATGTGTCTCCTTTGCTTCCTACTTGGTATACTTCGTGTGTTCGTTCGTTCATGAACAAGTATCCTAGCATGTGCTCCTTGTTCATCCTGTTCGTCGTCGCGCCATGTCTCATCCATGTACCTGTATCTGCAATCACTCATGAAGAGACGACATCAAATCCATAAATTCCCTAGTATACCATGATGAACTGTCTTTCGTTTTCGGTTACAGGTGATCGGGAGAGAGGACAAGGCTCTGAAACAATGTAGAGCACATTTCAAGCCGGGATGCGGGCTACGGGGCAATGCTAAGGAAAATTCCGCAGAGATCACTGGGAGGTTGAGATGAGAATTCTGGAACAACAATGACCATCTGTGAGATCTGGCTTGGTTGGAGGGTAGAAATGTGCAAATTTTCCTGGGAGGTGGTGTAGGCAACAGTGAGGACACTGGCAATGAAAATTTTGTAGATTCTCTAGGGAGGATGGCAGCGGGTTGCGGCATCTTGCTGGCCAAAAATACGCAGAATTGGGAGGCTGGAGTGCAGGACATGTCTGCGCAATTTCTCAGTTGAGTTGGGTGTCGAGAAACTGGAGGACAGCCCAAGAAAAATACACAGTTTTCAAAAGGAGCAATAGGCCGGCTGACACGACGACTAGCTGACAGAACTGCACAAATTTCAGGGACAATGTAGTGACAAGAACTAAGTGCCTATCCTTCATGTCTGTGCAATTTATTCAGTCAGCAACGACAAACATGCTGGCAGTGTTTGTGCAATTTTTTGGAATGAATCCCGAGGTCACTACCTGGTCAAACTCTCAGGTTGACCAATGGGAGGCTTGATAGATTTGCTTGCAGACATCGCATATTGAGATGGTTTGCATATCAACTTTTGTGTTGTTTTGGGTGACAGTTAGTCGAGTTGATTCTAGGATTGCATACTGCAGATTGCTAGGGGAGGCAGCCTCAAGCTCTACGCAATTCTGGGCAGCAATACATGATCACTAAGGGATGAGACTGCGTAGTGCATCTTAACAGAGGTCTGACTGATGGAGGGTGGTCTGGTCGATAAACTTTAGGAAAAATGGCTAAGTGTGTGAGTTAGCAAACTTGTGAATACACGATCTTGCGAACACACACTCAACATGAGTCAACAACAAGACAACATATGCTCAACGTAAATGACTATGGAACTTTCTAATGGTGAAAGTGACAAGTGCGACATTTTAGATAGACCTTCGGACGACTATGACGACACTTGCACAACAATGCTTACAACATCATGTGTGAGTGCGATATATGTTTACATAGCGAACACAACTCAAACAGAAACCTTCAACATCACCAAACAAGGTCACAAGCATGACATAGCAATCAACATGCTGAAGATGACAATTGGTCGAACAAGCAAGAAGGAAGCAATACATGTGGAGGAAACACGTGAAATGACTTTTTTGTGTTTACGCATATGCATGTTACTGAGGACATGATGATATGGAAATGACAAGAAGTCTTGCAAACTCAACTAAGAGGTGTACCTCGAAAGGTGTTCTTTACTTACCATACTTACCCTCGAGATGATCATGCATTCGGTGGAGTTTGCATGCAGTCCTCATCTTTTCCATTACTTGGTCTCTTGGTCCTTTTCCTCAACTCCTTGGGAGTGATCTCAACATGTCACCTTTTCTTGTAGTCACTGGGCAATGGATCGACACGGTTTCAGCGGGAAGTGACTGTTATCAGGATGAGGCCATGGGAGGCCTATCTGCATAGTTTCTTCATGCAAGACCTATAGGACAACTTGCAAAACACTACGCAGTCTTGAGGCACAAGACATTGTTGTGGGATGGCGGTCCTAGGAGGACACCTCTGCGCAGTTTTGGAATGGAGGGTAGCCAACTTCTCTCTGCATTTCTGGAGAGAAGTGTTGGTTGCCTGACTACTCTGCACATTTCTAGAGAGCGGTGTTGGCTGGGGTCTCTACAGTTCGTGGGGTTTTGGCAGGCAAGGGAGGAAGATTGATGGTTGCAGAAGAAAAGTGAAAAGCTCCAGGAAGTTAAATGAAGCTAGGTTGCTTGGGAAATGGCTATGTGTGAGATCAATGACACAGATCTAAACAATGATAGGACTCGACTATGATCGCACACGGACACTTAGTGACACAACATAGACTATCCATAATGCATAAGACATACTTTGCTTGATGCAACCACCTTCGTGACAAGAGTGCATGAAGAGAGTATGAAACATGTCTATTTGATGACAACCACTCATACACACACAATTCCCTTGAAGAAAAACAACATTCCCTTTGCATGACAAACAATAACCCCTATGCCCAAAGATGACACATGCTGCATAAAGATGAGAACACGGGAAATTCTTAAGATCAATGAGGGGATATTGAAATTATCATCTTACCAACAAGTGACCAAGGATGATCAATCACATGATCCAAGGTTGGCTCCGAAGTTTTCATGTGAACCAAAATTTTGGAGGGTGGTTGTAGCTACTACAACATGTACACAGTTGAATCAAGTATCCACACTGCCCAAAAAGGAAGTTAATGATCCCTATTTCTGTTCTCAACCACCAACAAGAAGTTCACACCCAACAAGGAAGTTAACAGCCCCTGCTTCTGATCTCAACCACCAACAAGAAGTTCACACCCAACAAGAGGTACCATGACTTCCCATATAGTATTATGCCTAGGAAAGAAGATAAGGCCTTAGAAATTCATCTTCTTCACCTTATATCTTCATGTAAGAAAGCCTAGTGCAGAAACCATGACAACAATCCAAACTCCTGATAAATGTCCTAATGCTCTTATTTGAGACTTGTTTCAAGGATTAGATCCCCTGATATTGGTAACATTCTCCAGAGTCATTATGGAAGAAATTTGCAATACAAGAATTATATTATGAACTGTGAATATTAGAATTGACACAATCTAAAGAACCATAATTCCACTAAACATTGAGCCATTGACCAATGTATCCAAACCAATCCCCATCTCTTAAATGAGTTCAGGTTTTGTAAGCTCCTCAAATTCATTTATTGCAGAGGAACAAACTTCATCAAATGTCTCGAGGCTGGAAATTAAAAATATTTGAAATTTATAAGTAAATAGGCATCTGTGAACTAGGAAAATACCAAACACAATGTCAAATACTGGCTTGAAAAGTTGAAAGAATGAAACAAAGCATACCTTGTGTGTGTAAAGAGAATCCCATTAATGCAAAAGAAATGAATTTGAAAAGCCTTGTTAACCTCTGAAATATTCAGTTGTTTTCTCTTTGATATGGTTGCCCCCTTTTTTTTATCCTTAAGGGAAAGCCTCCCATCACCTCTCCCTCTTCCTCTCCCACCAACACCTTTTCTATGGGTCTGCTTGGTTACCAATACTTCCATCTCAGGAAGCAACTGAGAATAATACTGATAATTCTGTAGAAACACAAATCAAACTAAATCCTCAATAGATGAAAGAACTGATCAAGAAAAATACTCTTAGCATACACTATGGAAGAATAAATCCTGAACTAAAAATGACAATTGATCCGAATTGGATCCTAGAACACTCTCTAAGTTTTCATAAACTCTGTAAAATTCATGCCAAAGTTTCAAAGTCTTATAAAGATCAAGCTTATCAGAAGTATCCTCGTAAGATCAAGCTTATCAGAAGTATCCTCATAATAGTTGCAATTTTTTATCAATGCGGAGCAACGAGGACCCTCGGTCAAGCGCGCAGACCATTGGCCCATGGTAACGCGCACTGTCACAAATTGGCAAGCTAGAGGTCTTGTTGAGAAACGGGGGTGGTTTCTGATATTATCGTCGGGCAAACCCCTCGAAGAAGGAAAAGCCCCGAGAGACCCAGACCCGAAAATCCATAAAACTGTATAGATATCGCGTTGATTCTGTCAGAGGTGGGTCCCAATCCAAAACCGGCAGGATATCGGAAGGGCTTCGAGTGGTAAGTGGTTTCAACTGAGTCCCACCCGATGCCACACATTGGGTACCATGCGTCTGGCGGAAGAAAGAGAAAACCGCTCACATTGGATAGGTAAATGTCATGATACTTAACCACCTGATATGGATGGAGACTGTAGGATTTGGAGGCTCCAGATCAATGGCATAAATTTGATTTGATGGATGACCGGATTCAACGAGGTAAACAGGTCGAATCGTATAAGGTTTGAAGTCTGGCATGGACAATGAGTTGACAAAGGTTCGTGTTTCACGGGCAATCTTGGAGAAAATAGAAATAATGACCATTCAAAAATTTCCAAGAGAACTAACACTCGATTCGTAATGAAACAAGTAGCCACCTCCCTATGAGGCGTTATACAGTGATGATGACGCAGAACATAGGGATTCAAACAGATTGAGGCAAGGGAACCAGAAAGCCGAGAAGCAAAAATGAACAGTCAAAAAGCAGATTGGCTTTAAAGCCACGAACTGACAGAGAAGAAAAGAGTTAGTTAGATGCAGAAAGAAAAGAGCATAGAATAGAGAGAAGAAGCTGAGCTGACCTGCAGAGCAAAGGCAGCATCGAGCCAGACAAAGCCAGAGAGAGTCAAAGAGTCTGTGTACTCTAGAGAAGGCTTGAGAGGGCCAAGAGAGCTCCTCTGTATATGTATGTCATGTATGAGTCTCAGATTGGGCTCATACGACTGTGACCAATAGAGGTCGAGTTTCAGTAAGGAGAGTTTGTGTACTCCAGAGACTTGGGGAATCCAAGTACAATCCTCATAATTATTATCTGTTGAGTGAGACTCAAATTGAGCTCACTGTTGTAAAAACTCTGCTTTGAAAACATAATAGAGAGGCCATCACTGAAGGATGGACTAGGAGATGTAGCCCAGGAGTATTGGGTGAGCTCCTTATTAAAATTGTTGTTTGCATGTTTGCCTATTATGTTTTTCTCTAACTACTTAGTGTCAGTGTATTTCACAATCTTATCAATCCATTGCATAAAATAACATAGGCACACCCCAGCACGAGTCTGTAATACCTTATTAATTATCTTAGATCATTTTCAAATCAAGTGGTATCAGAGCCATCAATGATTTCAGATCCAGTGGTATCAGAGCTCTAGGTTGCTAAGGTTAGACAAGCTTGTGCTGGATTCTGTTGTTGAATGCTAACTAGGTCAAAGCTTAAATTAGGAGAAGGAGAATTGGTTGAAGCTAACCCAGAAATTGGAAGAGTCTATCCTAAGAGGAAAATGGCAGAAGAAAGTCCCTTGGAATCAAACTCCCAGTTCATGGATAGTTTCATGACCATGAGGGCCATGGTAGAGGAAATGTATAGAGAATTTAAGAAAGGTAGAGACAAAGATTCATCAAACTCCAAACAAGATAAAGGAGCAGAAGAATCTCTTCTCCATGACCATTCTAAAGGAAAAGGAAAAGAAGAAAAGTTTCTCACACTTCCTAATAGCCCTGAAAATAAAAAGACAACATCTTTGATTAAATTAGATGTTAAATTTGATTGTCGATATATGATGGAGAGTTGAATGCAGAGAAGCTGGATAATTGGATTAGACAGATCCATATGTATTGCAGAGTGCAGAATATTGATTCAGACAGTAGTAAAATTTAGCCGGCCAACCTACGCCTTGGGGGAACTGCCTTGGTATGGTGGGAAGGCCGAACACAAGCTGACATGAAAAAGCATGGTAAAATTCTTTCTGTCTAAAGTGAATTTGTTTATGCAATTAAAAATAAATTCTATCCACTAGCTTATATGCAGCAAGCCATGATGAGTTGGCAAACTCTTCGCCAATTGAAAGGGAAGAGTGTACAAGGCTACACTCAAGAATTTAGAAAAAAGAGCTTTCATTCTAGGCATTTCTTTAGACTCACCTAAAACTTTGCTAAAGTATATAGGTGGCCTACGTATTTATTTGAGACATACCATTCTCATGTTTAACCCTACTAGCATAGATTAGGTCTTTGTTCAAGCTACCCATTTAGAGGCTAGAGGCAAGAATGTGGTCCGAAAAGTTGGGGGATCATCCAAACCCACTGCAAGTAAGAACAAGGAGAAGAGAAAATATAAATGGAAAGAGAGGAAGGCCAATGTTGTACAAAAGACCAAATCTTCATGCACTCACTTTAAAAAGCATGATGATGAACACTGCTAGATTCTGCATTCGGAGTTAAGACCTAAGAAGTTCGATGGAAAAAAGAAGAAGACTGTTGCAGCTATTCAAAAAGATTTGGGGTCAGACTCAAGAGATGAAACAACAATTGCACCATAGGTATAAAAGGTAAAAATTATGAAGCGTCTACTAGTAATTCTACACAATCTACTGATAATGAAGAAAATGAGAGGAAAAGACATGAGCTTTTTCATATTCGAGTTATTTCCAAGCATCAAAAGATTGATACTTTTTTTGATAGTGGCTCACAAGTAAATTTATTTTTTGAAGCAATTGTAAAGAAGCTGGGATTACTAACTACACATCACAAGAAGCCATATTCATTAGGTTGGTTATGTGATAAATCAAAGCTACAAGTGACTAGACAATGTAAACTTAGGTTTTATTTTGGGTCAACATTTGTAGATGAGGTTGAGTTAGATATGGTTTCTTTGGATATATGTGGAATTGTTTTAGGAAGTCCTTACTTGTATGATAGAAAAGCAATTTTCTATAGAGATGAAAACAAGTATCAACTCGTTAAAGAGTGAATTGAATATATTGTAAGATCTCATAAACTCAAGAATAATTATACTCTCATAAACTTAGGGCAGATGAAAAGAATTATAAATTCATGCAAACAATTTTTACTGATGGTTGTAAAGGAAAAGAAACCTAATAAAACCAATATATTTGAGGTTTGTAATGCTAAAAAGCAAGCTGATTTAGAAAACGTTGTTTCAGAATATGATATACTATGCCAAGAACCTAAAAGTCTGCCACCCCAAAAGGAAATAGTACATGATATTAATTTGCAGCAAGATGCTCCATTGCCTAACATCGAAATGTACAGGTTGTCCGCTTTAGAGAATGTAGAAATCAAGAAGTAGGTACAGACGCTTCTCGAGAAAGGGTTCATAAGACCTATCACATCACCATGTGGGTCTCTAATTGTCTTGGTGAGAAAGAAATATGGCTCATGGAGAATGCACATTGACTACCGAGCACTGAATAAGATAATGATAAAAAATCGTTATCCCCTTCCTCGCGTAGATGATCTATTAGATCAGTTGAAAGAAGCTATTTATTTTTCCAAGTTGGACTTGCATAGTGGCTATCATCAGGTTAGAATTGCAGAGCAAGATGCATGGAAGACTGCTTTCAAAACAAAGCAGGAATTGTATGAGTGGCTGGTTATGCCTTTTGGCTTAACTAATGCTCCTGCTACTTTCATGAGAGTAATGAATGATGTACTCAAACCTTTTATTGATTATTTTGTAATTGTATATTTGGACGACATTCTTATATTTAGTAAAACATGGGAAGAACATTTGAATCATGTCAAACAGACGCTAGATGTTTTGAAAAGAGAAAATATTTATGTTAAGCTCTCAATATGTGAATTTGGCAAAACATCTTTGAATTATTTGGGTCATATTGTAGGGGGTAGTGAATTGAAGATAGATCCCTCTAAGGTTGCAGTCATTGTAAACTGGGCTAAACCCAAATCTGCTATGGAAGTTAGAAGCTTCCTAGGAGCAGCACAATATTAGAGAAAGTTTATTACTAACTTTTCCTTAATTTCAGCTCCTTTACATGTTTTAACAAGATTGAACAAGGTGTTTCAGTGGGGAGGAAAACAACATAAATCCTTCAACACCTTAAAAGAAAATATTAGTACAACACCAGTACTAGCACTGCCTGATCTTCAAAGACCATTTGAGATTGAAACAAATGCTAGTGACTATGCCATGGTAGCAGTGTTGATGCAACACGGTAAACCCATATGTTATCATTCTGAGATATTTAATTTTGCAGTAGTTAATTATCCCACATATGATAAAGAATTGTATGCATTAGTACAGAGTGTGAAAAAGTGGAAACATTATTTAATGGGAAAAGAGACAATCATACATGTTGATCATCAACCACTTCAATATTTACACTCCCAAACTAAGTTGCTGCAATCAAGACACTATAGGTGGATGGGTTTTCTACAACAGTTTCATCTTGTCATCAGATATAAGAAGGGCATAGACAATAAAGTTGCAGATATGTTGTCCAGACCAATCATAAATGCATCTACTATACTTAAGTATAATTCAGTATTGCATGAAAGCTACATTGAACAATATGCTCAAGATATATATTTTAATGATGTATATGCAACTTTAAGTCGTGGAAAACAAGTAGAAGAATTGTATTATCATGTTAAGGACCAACTCTTGTATCATTTTGAAAATTTATTCATTCCACAAACTGAAAGAGTAAAGATAATTCGAAAAGCGCACACTTCTATAATATCAGGTCATTTTAGTGTAAGTAAAACAATTGCACAATGACAAAGATTTTGTTATTGGCCAAAAATGAATAAGACAGTTTCTAGATATGTAAGAGGGTGTACTATGTGTGCTAAAAGCAAGCCCAACAATAGGAAACTAGGCTTCTACACTCCACTACCAATTCCTTCTCATCCTTGGGAAAGTGTCTCCATGGACTTTGTTGGGGGACTGCCTAAATCTAGAAAAGGTCATGACTATCTATATGTTAATGTGGATAGGTTCAGCAAAATGTGTATTTTAATACCTTGTAACAAACATATTACAGTTGAACAAATAACAAAGTTGTTCTTTCAGCATGTATGGGTTCATTTTGGATTACCCACTTCCATTGTATCTGATCGAGATTCCTGATTTGTTGGGAATTTTTGGGGAGTCTGTGGGAATTGATGGACACCAGACTAAAGAAGAGCACAACCTTTCATCCACAAACAGATGGCCAAATAGAAGTGGTCAACAAGACATTGATCCAGTTTCTCAGAGGCTATTGCAGCAAGCATCCCAAGCTTTGGGATGAACATTTATGTTATGTGCAGCATGCTTACAACCATGCCAAACATTCTTCTACACAGAGATCTCCTTTTGAGACCTGTTTTGGTTTCACACCAAGGTCTCCCTTAGATTTTGTCTTTGGTAAAGACATAGTGGTTGATGGACACAATGATGTGGACAAGGAAACCAAGTTCATTGAGCAAATCCAAGATATTCACCAGGCAGTACAGGAACAGTTCGAAAAGAGCCAAGCCAAGTATGAGGAAGGCATGATAAGCATCAGACTGAGCATAGCTTCCAAGTTGGTGATCAAGTCTGGTTGTATATCAGCAAAGACAAAATGCAAGGTTAAGGTAAGAAGCTGAAGCCAATAAGGTATGGACCTTTCAAGATACTTGAGAAAATTGGTGATAATGATTTTCGCCTTGATTTACCATCTTACATGCACATCTACTCAGTTGTTAATGCAGATAGCTTGAGACTATTTGAACCTTCATTGATTGAAGATCCCAAAGAGCAGAGTCAATTGCCTTCTATTGATGATCTGTTACCTGAATATCTCAAATAATTGTAGGAAGATACAATTCTAGACAGGAAGGTGAGAAGTACGCGCAATGGTGAGGTTGAGTACCTCAGGATTAGACTCAAAAGTTCAAAACCAAGCAGTGAAAAATGGATAGAGATTGAGCAAGTAAGGAATTTATACCCTCACTTGATGGATGCTTAAAAACCAACTTTTGGTGGTCCAAAAGCTTTTTCAGTGGGAAGGTCGTGATCCGAATTGGATCCGAGAACACTCTCTAATTTTTCATGAACTATGTAAAATGCATGCCAAAGTTTCAAAGTCTTATAAAGATCAAGCTTATCAAAAGCATCCTCGTAACAGTTGTAATTTGTGATCAGTGCAGAGCAACAAGGACCCTCGGTCAAGCGTGCAGACCATTGGCCCATGGTAACGCGCACTATCACAAATTGGCAAACGGGAAGTCTTGTTGAGAAATGGGGGTGGTTTCTGATATGAGATTAGTGATCGTCGGGAAAACCCCTTGAAGAAGGAAAAGCCCCGAGCGACTTGGACCCGAAAAGCCATAAAACCGTACAGATATTGCACCGATTCTGTCAGAGGCGGGTCCTGCACCAAAACCAACAGGATATCAGAAGGGCTTCGAGCGGTAAGAGGTTTCAATTGAGTCTTGCATGATGCCACACACTGGGTGCCACTCGTCCGGCGGAAGAAAGAGAAAACTTCTCACATCGGATGGGTAAACATCATGCTACTTACTTGCCTGATATGGACAGAGACCATAGGATCTGGAGGCTCCAGATCGATGACGTAAATGCGATCCAATGGATGACCGAATTAAACGGGGTTAACAGGCCGAATTTTATAAGGTTTGAAGTCCATCATGGACTATGAGTTGACAAAGATTCATGTTTCGTGGGAAATCTTGGAGCAAATGGAAATAACGACCATTCAAACATTTCCAAGAGAACTAACACTCAGTTCGTTATGAAACAAGTGGCCACCTCCCTGCGAGGTGTTATACATCGATGATGATGCAGAACAGAGGGATTCAAATGGATAGAGATAGTGTAACTATAAATCCGAGAAGTGGAAACGAACAGTTAGAAAGCATATTGGCTTTAAAGCCACGAACTGACACAGAAGAAAAGAGTTAGTTAGACACAAAAAGCAAAGAGCAGAGAATAGAGAGAAGAAGCTGAGCTGACCTGCAGAGCAAAGGGAACATCGAGCAAGACAAAGCCAGAGAGAGTCAGAGAGTCTGTGTACTCCAGAGAAGGCTTGCGAGAGTCAAGCGAGCTCCTCTGTATATGCCTGTCATGTATGAGTCTCAGATTGGGCTCATACGACTGTGACGAGTAGAGGTCGAGTTTCAGTAAGGAGAGTCTGTATACTCCAGAGACTTGGGGAATCCAAGTACAGTCCTACTGATTATTATCTGTTGAGTGAGACTCAAATTTAGCTCACTGTTGTAAAAAAGTTTCTTTGAAAATATAATAGAGAGCCCATCACTTAAGGCTGGACCAGGAGACGTAGCCCAAGAGTATTGTGTGAACTTCTTATTAAACTTGTTGTTTACATGTTTGCCTATTATGTTTTTCTCTAACTGCTTTAGTGTCTGTGTATTTCACAATCTTATCGATCCGTTTCATAAAATGACATAGGCACACCCTAGCACACGAGTCTGTGATACCTTATTAATTATCTTAGATTTTTCAGATCAAGTGGTATCAGAGCCACGAATGGTTTCAGATCAACAATTCTCATAAGTTATCGATGGGCATGCGAATAATTGGCTCTTGTAATAATAAAATGGTCAATGCAAGACAATCAAGAATTTGTAAACTTGATGTACAGTAATAAAATGTTTGATAGGGAGAAAGATCCATCATCTCTTATTCATGCAGCAAACTGTTGTTCTCACATGTTAAATAGTAATAATAATCTTCAAGAGACTAAAAATATAATACACTAAACGAACATACCACTGCTTACTTTAGCCCTTGAACACCTACATGAAGAACCATACCAGATAAAAATTATATTCAATGTAATCAGATTTACTTCACAGAAAAAAGAAGAATACCTTGTCAAATATAATAATCAAATTGTCTCTTGTTGTAGAGAATGGAATTTCAACTGCCAATCTTCGAAAGTATTTATGAGACACTAAAGAATGAGATTAGCATTTGAGAAAACCCTAAAAAGACTACTTGCCAAAAAAGCCTAACTAAATTTTTAGGTTTTATAAGGATTTTACAAGTATTGGGGTCAATTTTACAAGCTGAATGTGTTAGTCTAGCTTCTCACTGACTTGAAAATTTAGTAGGTAGAAAATGTAGCTAGAGTCAAAATGACATAGAAAAGTTCGGTTGCCACAATGATTACCTAGTGCTTTAAGAATCTTATTCAAGCTTTTCACTTAATCATTTTTTTTTAAATCCTCTCTGCCTACCAACTGAATCAATTGCCTTTTTGAACAGGGCACACACTCAAATCATGTACTTGATGAATTTAATCTGAGTGCAAATTGATATAATTGAAAGTAACAACATTAAAAAGTATTTATATACATTAGTCAATAAATGAAAGTTGAATTATATACAATGTTGATGATCATTATCATAAAAGTAGCAACAATATTCTACATGTTATGCAATACTTTGTTTGAAATTTTACATATGTGTAGTAGTTCAATGAATGGGGACCTATATGTATAGATATGTTTTTGGCAGTTAATAACTAAACATATATACAATAAAATTATTTCATGTCATATAGATGTAATTGACAGTGAACAACTAATCATATACATATGTGTAGTCATGGCATCAACAACACCAATTGATGTTTCTTGTCCTGCCCATTGGGCCATTGATTTGTCATTATCATTATCACTTTTTAACGTCTATTTCATCCATTTCTACCATTTTTTATCACGTCATTTATCATAATTTATCATATAATTCCATTTTATAAATATTTATGCTCTTATGGATAAATACTATTTTTCTCCTTTATTTTTAATAAATTGATGATTATTATGCATGATTTTACTAATGATGGTTTATTAATGAATTTGTTATAACATCACTCGCTATTTTAGCCTCCAAGATCATTTCCACATTGCAAATTTGATCTCCAACTCATAATTAAATATTTCAACTTAGAAATTCGCTAGAATAAGAAGTGACATTTTTGCTTTGGACGTTTCAAACAAATGAAGGAGAATCTAGAAAATCCGAAACATGGGTTTTGTCCAAAACAGAGAAAATTAGTTTCAGAATTAAAAGTTTTCCAAAATTCGGTATTTTTTAAGAGAAACAAAAGGTTCTTCGAAAACTATTTTCTCAGATTTGTTGTTGTGACCGTTTTCCAAATTCTTCCAATTGCAATACCAAATTCGACTTGTTCATGCTAAATGTTGATGGAAATATCTTTTAGATATGATTTTGCTGATCAAATTATTTTTTATAATCCAAATTTGTAATGGAAATCAGTTTGTAATCGACTTTGTTGTAACTTCCCTTTGCTCTCTATGTATTTAAATGAAAATAGAAATCAAAGAGGAGGAGAATAATTGAGGGAATAATTGGGGGATAATGGAAAGATAATTAGGAGATAGGAGATGGACAATTATTAGATAGGGTGTAGGAGAAGAGATAAGAGATGAGAGATGGGAGATGAACAATTGTGCAATTTCAGGCAAAGCTAAGAACTTCATTCTGTTGTAATAGTTATCAGAGATCTTTTAATGAAGGAATTTATCCATTAAGTTCTAGATCTATTATTTGTAATCTGTTCTGAGTTACTTCTCAAGGCAGAACTAAGTCTTGGGAAATTGGGACCACTACCTTGGACGAGGTGCTTCCTTGAACATGTAAAGTATAGTAGTTATGTATTTGTTTAATTGAATTTCAATTGTCATTCCTTAAAGTAGATTTTATTTCCTTTAACTAATTTTTTGTTTGCTGCATTTTTCAGATTTGTTATTTCATCCAATTTCTAGATTTCATTTGATTTGTTTCTCTAGATTAGCCTTTGAATTATGTTGAGTGCAATAGATTAAATTTCCAATTAAGAAATGTGTGATTTAATTTAGCAATGATTCAAGTTGTGTGATTAGCATAATTGTTTTTCGTGTCATTTGCTTTCTTCCTTTTAGTTTTACTTTTATTATTCAACTCTTACATTTTATTTCTTGTTGAATGAGTTTGATAGTATAGAACACAATCATATAGAACTAGTGTTAGTTGTTGGTATTATTATGCATATATTTTGCTGATTGCCTTGAAATAAAAAGACGCTCCTTGGGTTGATAATTAATGTCTAAGTGATTAGTTGTTTTATTTATTTATTAAGCAATTAATTTTACCCAATAGTGCCAAGATACGAAAGTTGTTCTTGCACGTGAGCCCATATTTTCCTATGTGCATCTCGTTCATGGATGTGAATTGTTTTTTTCAATATTTTCTTTATATTCCGTAACAATTCAATAATTGGACACAAACTATAAAGAGGCAATGATTGTTGGGGCATGACCCTCATTTGTATATCTTGCAAGGTAAGTTCCTGCTGCTAAATTTCTTGACAATATTCATATAACATGTGTAAGTAGTTTGTATCCATACCTGTTGGCCATTATAAATGAGAAATAGTAAATGATAATAAACATTTTTGTTGAAAACATTTTTTTAAATAAAGTAAAATGAACATTTTTTTTTAATAAGTATAAAACAATATGAGGTTAAATGTAATAACAAGCAAGTATATGTGTATTTTGGTTAAGTAGAAAGTGGTGTTTACCATGGGTAAATTTGGAAGAAAGAGTGAATGGTTGGCTAGAGTGTATTCTCTTGCATAGATTTTGATGCAAACAATGATTCCTCTTGTTGTCTACATTTTAGATATGGATTTCCGTGCATGCGTGAGAGTGGAAATGTTGGATTGATTCGAATTTCTACCAATGACCTTACTCTTGAAATTGCGGTTAATGTTAAACCTTGGCGTTCTTTAGTCCTTATGTCTACCGTTGCTTTGTCTAACAACATTCCTTGTGACTTATGTATCATTAAATCCCATGCCATTTGAAGTGGTATTTTCTAGTGTGCACCCCTTGTGATGGGGGAAATGGGCACATAGGTTGGGTGTGAAATGTCCCATGGTGTTCCTCTGTACTGCTTGAAGTCGATGACCATAAAGGATGGAAATTCTGGGGACTTTGAGTCAGTTGTATAAAATATTGAAATGACTTTCCCAAGTGTGCCATTCACAAGGCTTGCATTTACCCACAAGTTACTAGTGAGTATAAATTTGTGTTCATTGCATAAGAGTACATTTGCATCCAAATGTTAATCTTCTGTTGTAGTAGAAGTCAACTTCCTTTGTTGTTCTGTAGAGGAAAGTGCTACTAGCATGTTCAATTTTTTAAGCATTGTTTTATTATGCAAGGCAAATTGGTTGGTTGTTGCATATAGGTGCATGGAGTCTTGAAATGTTTGTTGTTCTTCATGCATAAGAGAAGAATTTTCCTTGACATTAGGAGATTCCAATATTCAAGAGTCGATGTTCCATTTTAGAGGTTTGTGAGGATCTAGCAGAAAGCAATCTAGAAAGGGATAGCTCCTTGTTGGCAAAAAACAATTGAAAGTGTTTGAATGTGTCAAAGATGTGCCAAAGTGTAGTGCCACGTGATGTGCCAGCATATAGAGGTATGTCTTCCATAGGTGGAAACTAACTTAAATCTCCAACAAGGATGATGGATCGATTGTCGAATGGTGCATTTCGATGAAGGGGGAATGCCTCTCTCAAGCGATCGTCAATGTGGGAAAGCATTTTTGGACTGATGAAGCTCATTTCATCAATGAGGATGTACTCTACATGATGAAGTTGCTCTTGCAAGTGTAGGAGTGATTGTCCTTCAAGAGGATGCATTGATTGGATAGGGATATGAAGGGCAGAGTGGATTGTAAGGGAATTTATGTTGGAAGTTGCAACGTCAGTGGGTGTAAGTAACAACAAAGGGTTTGTGCTTGTTGGCGATTTTTCCATAAATGCACGTTGAAGATATTTAATTAAATGAGATTTTCCTGTCCCAACTGTCCCTTGTACGATGATTTTGCGTGGTGGTTTGCTGAAGGGGTTTTGAAGTGAGAAATAACAATGGTAAAAGCTGTGTATTGGGAGGGAGATAATGTGTGTTCTTGGGGGAGGTTGGAAAAATGATGATGTTGGTTTTGAATATTTGAGCGGTTGAATTCAATGAAATTTATGGTAGTTTCTTGCAAGTGAAGAGGGATAGAAGTATGCGACCAATTGTGGTTAGCATCGAAGTCGTGATGGCCAATCATTTTGAGGTCATCAATTTCAATATTTTAGCCTAGGTGGAGTTGAGAGAGGATTTTCCATTCATTCCTTTGCATGGGGTCAAGATGGGGGTTGGAAGTAGATTGGTCTTTGGTTTGTGGGGTGTTTGGGTATTCAATTTCTCGATGGACATGCCATGGTGTACATGTCCCTTTCTTTTGTTCCCAATGTGCAATTATTTCCTCATCAATGGAACCAATGTCATTGGGGAGTGTATGGAAAGGGAAATACAATAATAATTCACTCCAACAAAAAGTGGCATAACAAGGATCGGTAGAGGAAGGGATGACAACGTATCGTGGCAAGACATGTACAATCATTGGAGGGAATATGTGTTTCCATTAGTTTTGTTTTTGACGGGAAAAAAATGACCAAGAGCATGCCACTTCAAGGAGGGGAAATGATTCCAATGAAAATTTTCTATTCATGTATGCAAGGATAAAGGTTGGTGTCGAAAGAGAATTCTCAGTATCTTGAGAAACGTGCCTGAAAAAAATTATTTTAACATTCAAAGAAACAAATGTATGATTGTAGAGAGGGGTATTTCTTGTATCATATGGCATATTTCTTGTGCCTCAATGTCTCTATTTGCAATGGCTTCTATAAGGAGTTTCTCGATGACAGTAACAATAGGTGCTTCTGGAGTGGCATTTTGCAAGAAACGTGATAGCATTTGCTGGTAGCTCTCTGATCTTGTTTCTTCTTTTGTTGAAGATGTGGAGTTTAACTCCCACGGTACTCCATATCGACAATTAAGGACATTTTCTTTTTTACAAAGGCAAGTAGATTCATGACACTTTGTGTGATGTTGAACACAATTGACACGTTTCTCATAGTCTTCAGAATGGGTTGACGTGAAGATTGATGTTGTGTCAAGAAGGCATAGGTTGTGAATTGCTGATTGGTGTAGTGCAAGATTGCGATGCTGGAGGTGTCGTGGATTCTAGGAAGTTATGCAGTGATCAAAGTATTTATTAACATCAACAACTTTTGTTTCATTTTTCTAATCGAGATTGTCCATATTTGGTGCATCTTGTAACCAAATGAATCCATGTATGTGTGCAAATCCTCTATGATGTCATTCATATCTAAATAAAATGTGAAAGTAAAAAATTGCACCAGACAAAACTGCAATGTATAAATCAAAGGAGAGAAGAATGGCATGAAAAAAAATACCTGCACCAATAATCAACTGTATGAAGGCCTTTTTGTAGGACTTCTTAGAGGAAAATTTTAAATCTGCAATGCATATATTGTGTTGTTATATGTGGGTTTTTAATTATGTTTTGAATTCCCCACTAGTACTGATTGTTTGAATTGGAGGGAACAATAGTAGGCATGATCATGTGCAAATCATGCCATTTGGTATCAGCCGCACTAAGAGTGAAGAACAATGTCTGGTTTCCTATTTGTGTGATCATCTCAGTTAGTTCACACCGTCACTTGTTCCAAAAAGAGCGTGTTCCTTGCCGCATGACTTGTTCGAGAAATTTGGAATCTAGGAAGTCGTGAAGACATTGTCAAAGATCCGAAATAATTGTTATCAATGTATTTATTCACAAAAACGGTTGCATTTGCTTGGATACGGTCGCACATTAGAATGTTATAAAAGTAGTAACAGAATCTTGGATGCTGCTCAAATCGGTTATCATGGTAGTGCAACAAGTGTAATGCATATTCATGCATTTCAACTTTTGTAATTATTGGTTGTGTGATCATGGCAATGCTTGTAGGAAAGAGGGTGGGGAATTCCACAGTGAAAAGGCCCTCAATGTTGTATTCATTCATAGGGGATAAAGAGATTCCAGGCCAGTTAATCGAGCTGGTTGAATTTGGATTGGTCGAGTGCAAATAAGCACAAATGTGCTCAAGTTCAGTACATGAATTTGGGAGTATTGGTACAAAAGAATAAGGTTGGATATCTAATGGGGTTCAAACGACATCAGGATCATAAGTTGAATCAATTATGGTTTGATGGGTTTCAAAAGAGGAGGTGGTTACATTATGAAGAAGAGAAGAAACATCTGTAGGTTGATCTGGTAAAACATAAATTACAAATGTACTGAGTTGGACATCCTTGTAGTAGGGATCGTGATTTATTTTTTATTCAAGTTCTACGAGTACACATGACTTGCAAACGAATTATTCATAAGATTTTTTAGAAGGATCATGCCTTTTGACAATGAGGATCTCTAATTCAGAAACCATCTGAGGTAAGTATTTGGCAATAACAGTGATGTTGTCAAACACACACATGGGCAGCAAAAAGATCTGAAAGATAAAACATGAGAGTGCATTTTTTATTAACAAAACATATACATTTATAGTACATGGTTTGACCATTGGGTTCCACATCCCAAGGTCTCTTGGACTTCGTTTGTTTATTCGGCTTCCACACTAACCCATAGAGGATTAGGTGTCCAACATTCCCCCCCTTAATCCAAAGGGTTATGTATGAATCTGAGAAGAGAGTTGTAATAAAAAACATGCAAAAATGCATGGCAGCACTAGGATGAATATGCTCTCTGAATTGTTGGTATAAAGGGTGGTGGTTTAAGGATGACCACCAACACTGGAACACTTAGTGCAGTTCTCAGAACTCTTCCAAGTCTAGCATGAAGCTCAAGTCTTCTGCTAGAGGAAGTGTTCCTGATGTTTTAAAGAGGGAAACCTTCAACCATGAAAGGGAGGTCTCACCCCGCATAAAATGGAGAACTTCAACTTGAAAAGGGAAGTCTCAACCTGTGATTGTTTAAGGATGAACAACAACTCTAGAATGTTTAATGCAATTCTTGGAACTCTTCTAAGTCTGGCAAGAAGATGAAGTCTTCTGCTAGAGGAAGTTTCCCCAACTCTATTCCTGAAATTCTTCTAAAACTAGCAAGAAGCTGAAGTCTTCTGCTAGAGGAAGTGTCCTAGATTACCAACTGAAGGCATGCTCAGGGGCATCTTTGTCTCTGGCTACAAGTCTGAAACTGGTGTGACAGGTTGTGGCTCAGGCTCGCTTGATGTGGCTTTGAAGCTTGTAGATGACCATCATTTCCCCCTTGTCAGATACAATGTGAGATGATGGATAAAAATCAACTGCAAGACTATTCAATACTCTGGAACAAGTTCAGACATATGACTGAAATATCTTCTTGGTTGTTGATGCCCATTGCCAAGAAGTGATCCATCCAAGATGAATCTTTGTTCTTGTAGGAGGTTTGTTTTTGAAGCATCTATTTGAAGAATGAGTGGTTTTATGATAGTGCATACATGGATGAAGATAAAAACAATGATCTTTCAGATGGCCAACTCGGTCACAGTGTTGGCATTTCACAATCTGTTGTTGTTGTTGTTGTTGTGGAAGAGGGGGAAAACCTGGAACAGTGGAAGGTGAACTATCATGAAGAACAGGTGAAGATGAACCGTCCTCAAGAAATCCAGCACTTTGAAACTGGATTGGTTTGGAGTAGTCTGGAATATGAAAGGACACGTCCTTGCCATATCCAAGACTAGTTTTTTGCTTGTTATGGACAAGCGCTTCCCAAGGTCTGATGATGGGCTTTGGAAGTGCAAGCTGAACTTCTGCATCTACATGTAACCTTGCTGCTTTATGGGATTTTGTTTCAATATTTTGAACAGAAATAGGTCAGAATGACTCCTTTGTTTTAATTCTTCTTGCTGTAGCTGAGATTCGAGCTGCAAAAAATCAATTTTCTCTTGTGCATTTTGTAGACAGACCTGAATGTCTGTGAGAGAAACTTTGTTGACTTTCAATGTATCATGAGTAGTAGATAATATTAGAGTTTTGACGAACTCTAATACTTCATTGATTCTGGCCATTTTCTCCAATGTTAAACTTACACTTAAACCAACTATGAACCAATGTCACTACAAGGTATTCTCAAAATTTGTTCTCCCTGAAAACTACAACAATAAAGTGATATTATTCCTTGAGGAATGAACCAAAAGCAAGATTTTAACTCTACAATTATTCTTCAAATCCACACACAATGATGGTTGGTTGCATTCATATACAAGGAAAAGTATATTGTGCATTCCCAAACGATGAGACTCAAATGCTACAACAAATAAAATACTTGTTTCTCCATTATGAATAGTCAAAAATATATATCAGCAAGGATGCAAGCTTTACACAGTCATCTATTCAAGAAATACAGTGCACAAATTGAAAAGGAACCTGATCCAGCCACTTGTATAACAAATTCAACTTGTAGAGAGTCTGCTACAAGTTAAAAATCTGGCTTCTAACTTATTTGTGTCTGTATCCTATAAGATTCTGATGTTTCCTTCCCTTGATGACACTATAGCATATGCCAAAATGCTTGAGGCTACATGATGCTCACTTCTTGTTGTTCATGGACACACCAGGGATAAAAAAGACGGGAAAAGTGTTAGAGCAGATTGGTCGTAATTAATGTTGTCAAGAAGGCTGTTAGAATTCCTGTTTTGGAAAACGGAAATATAAGATATTTAGAAGATGTCTATGATTGTTTAAGAGGGACTGGTGCAGATGGAGTTTTGTCAGATTTTATGGCCACTATATTTGTATTGATCATCATGGGCATGAGTGACTTGTAGAATGGGGTTCACACGTGCAATGATCATTTCCTCAACTTGTGTTAAATTTTGAAGGACATATGATTGTTCAACGGGGTCCATGTTGTTAATATGAGAAAAACAATTGGTAATTTTAGATGATGCACAACGAAAGAAAAAAAGGACTCCATGTAAAAGCCTTGTTTTCATACCTGGGTGTGATTCTTTGCATATTGTGCAAACATGCATGGTAGAAATTTTATCTATCCTGTGTAAAAGAGACAATGATAATCATTAAGGGAGGGGGGGGTCATATTGGTTTTTATGAAGGTGAGTTGAACTAGTTTGCAAAATTGGGAGAGCACTTGAGGTGGGAAGAGATGTAGTAGTAGTAGGTTTTTTTTTGTTTTTATAAAGAAGGTGTCAGCGTGCATTTATTGTATCTTTGTTTTGTGCATAAAAAAGACACCTTCGTGTGTTTTTATCTGCATTTTCCTTGTTGCATGGCATGTCTAAGCAAATAGAAAATAATTTATCATTAGTTTTGAGACAGAAACAGTCTAGAATGAATCAAAATTGATTTATTATGCATAGAAAATGTGTTACAAGTTTTAGAATTTCATTTTTTATGTGAACATCATAAAACGATAGTATGAATAGGTAAACTGAAGAAAAAAAAAATCCATTTTATAGACATATAAACTTTCAGGCAATATTTAATTGACATTGTCACAAATGTTGATATATAGGTTATGCAAAGTTTGAAGGGGTAAGCATATGTTCGAATTGTTGAGCAAGAATGTTGTTAAAATATACATTATTGTAGCATCAAACATTCATAGAAATAGATCAAGATAAGAAATATATATATATATATATATATATATATATATATATATATATATATAATATATATATATATATATATATATATATTATATATATAATATAATATATATTATATATATATAATATATATATATATTATATATATATATATATATATATATATATATATATATATGTAGATTGTGAAGGGGTAAGCATACACATGTTGAAATTATTGAAAAAAGAGTATTGTCAAAGAAAGTGTATTCAACAATGACAATTACAAAGATGATACTTCATGTCCAAGCAGTAGAATTCCTTGGAACCATGAAACAATTTCAAAGGCGGTGAATAACATGTTGTTGTACACTGGACATTGCATAAATTTCATTGAGGAACTTTTTGCATGCTGAGTCATATTGATTTTTTTTGGATTAACCAATATTGTTTGCAAGCGCTCAACACTGTTGAAGAAGTCTGCTTTGATGGAAACTGTTAGCAGGAAGCGACGACCTAAAATCCATCCAAAAATTTCTTGGAGATCACTTGGTTCGATAGAAAGAAGGAATATGTCTTTTGTTGTGATGCTCATTAGCTCATTTCCTGCATCATTGAAAGTTGTGACATTTTCTAGGTGCTTGGTTTGGTCATGTAACTCAATTTTAAGTATTTAACGATAGTCACATTCTAGGAAGTCGTCGTTACACTTTTTACAATGCCAAAGATTGTTAGAATGTTTTGTCACTTTTTTCATGCATTTATTCTGTTGAAGTCTAATGGAAATGAAAAAAAATAGAAGTTGCCCATGTGAAGAGCAGTGACAGTTGCACAAACCGAAACCCATTTTGCTTTCTCAAATACTTGCATGCGCGTAATTTGATGAAGAGTCTTTTGTGGTAGGGTTTGTTTAGAAGAAACAATGTAGTTTCTACTCAAAGATGGAGAGGAAGAGTTATAACTTGTTTCATGGAACCCTGCATAGATTTGCTAAGTTTCTTCAATGTTTGGGTTTACGACAAGAGTGCTAGTGGACACTGTCCCTAGGTGATTCCATTGAATTCAGATACACGACCTCCTTTGATTGCAAGGATTGGCAGTTTATCAGAAGAGCACAATTCAGCAAGGTTATGTCCTATAGAGTCACAATGATCTCCCCATAGTGTTACATCAATGCTAAAACCTAACATGTCCTTCAATGTAAGTGTTTTCCTCATTTTTCCAGTTCCATCTCTCCGTCGAATTGTCGAGGCAGGTGAGGTGGAGCTAACAACACCAATAACATCTATATTCGTATTTGGGCTTACAGACTTGATTTCAGTGATAGTTTTGAAATGACATCATTGGTAAGGAAAGGTTGGATCATCTATGAAACATGGATTGACAGTGGATGCAACAAACAAGTAAATCTACCACTTTTTCTTTAGGTGGTTTTAGTTTGGATTTTCTTCTTTAACTGTGCCATTCGAAACAATGTATAGCTTCCCTATTTCGATTAGGTCATAAAGAGATTCAACCAATTCAACAAATGCATAAAGATGGATCCCATCTTTATCACAATCAATGAGGTAAAATCCAAATATTTTTCCTGAGCCATGTGCATTGTTGTGTCTTTAATGTTGTCTTTGCAGATGCCAAATACTTTTCCTGAGCCATGTGCATTGTTTTGTCTTTAATGTTGTCTTTGCAGATGCTCTAGCTTGGATTGACCAATACCTTCGGTAGGGATTGAGCGCCTTGAATGATATAGTTGTAGTTGTAGAATTATTTGTTGGAGTTACTATAGCGGGCAAGCTCTTTGCTGGTGAAGAGGAAGATTGGGACGTGCCTCACTTTGCATGTAGTAATGTTAATGAGTCCATGGTCAATGTTGCTTTATGCCTCACAACCTTAAGCTCAACAACTCGAATGGACCTTTTGTAAATGTAGAAGAAAAAAAAATGAAGAGTCCATTTGCTTTTTCTCATAATGCAGGGAAAGTTAAAAAAACAAAAAAATAGAATGTGGTGTGTACAAATATCAAGTCTTACGAAGAGTATCGAATCACTGCACAAGCTACTTTTTTAAGCAGAATGACTGAGTCGACTTGAATATCTTCAAATGCGATTTGTGCACTATATGCAACTGGTAGTAGAGACTTGTGTTGATACATTCCATCGAGAGAGTAAAGCGGAAGTGTGAGGATGTAGTTTCGATGACACAACTGGGTCGATGTCAATTATTTGGAGTAGTAGTTGAATCTCAATGGAGCCATTCGGCAACAAATGAATGACATTGTTAGTGAAGGCTGGATCCATGCTATTAGCACAATACAATCTTTTTCCATTATGGAAAGACCTGTAATTCATTTTAATGCATTGGAAAATATATTTATTCATGAAATGATAATGTATGTAAAGGAAGCATGAATTAGAATTACACATTCAATTTTATAGAATTACTTGCTTAATATTCTATGCAAGCAAGACCCCAAGTATATAACAAGTAGATCAACAATCTAGTTTCTAACACCCTTCATCATGCATATGGATTTTCAAACATAGACACATAAATCTTGACTTTCTATGTCAGTAATCCACAATTTTTTTTAAATAGGAGCATTGAGCAGATTTATTGAATGACTTGCTCAATATGCTATGCAAGCAAGACCCCAACTACATAAACATGTAGATCAACAATCTAGTTTCTAACAACCTTCCTCATGCATATGCATTTTCAAACATGGACACATAAGTCTTGAATTTCTATGTCAGCCATCCACTCTTTCCTAAATATAGGAGCATTGCATAAGTTTGAAACAGTCACCCTACATCATTCTAATTCCAATGCATTAGTCTCCTTGAATGAATTCATCCTTGAATATACGTGTTAGAAAGTATTTTGGAAGTGATTAATCTTTAAAGGAACTTAATTGTGATATTTAAACTTGCTAGTTTGTATTCCTATGCGCAGATCAACATTTTTAATGATAGGCTTTCGTGTTATAACAATAGATTTACAACTTTTCAAAGGCAGAAATAATTTGGCTTGTTGTTTAGTGTGTTTTAATGCAGATTACAAGCCTAATATTTTAAATTACAGCAAACATTCATAGTAGTTTGGCAGCATTCATTGATCTTTAGTTTAACCGTTTTCTTGCAGGTTGCATAGGGACTTCCAACCTAGTTGTGTGACAATGCAGTGTGCTTCGACATTGAACTAGAACCAGGTCTCCTCCTTGCTTTAAGTACGACAACAACTATGTAATATGAAGCATTAGTATCTATCTTAAAACACTATTACAAATCAGGAAGGGCAAGCACAAAGGCTCAACAAAGGGCATCCTTGAGCTTCTAAAAGGATTAGTTAGTATCCAAGCTCCATGAGAGCCTTTTTTATTTTTCAGACAAATTTAATAAGAAAACGATAACTTTGACCTCATTTGGATTTGTATACGCAAAAAATTGATCAACAAGCATGGCCAAATATAGAACCACTCGGTTCATGCAATCTTTATGTCAAATAGTTCACTAGAAATCTACAAACTCTGTTAAAACTAATGTTGGGGAAATTGAGTTTTTTAAAAGAGGTGGTGGTAGAGAAATCACTGTGCCAAGATATTTAAGAAATCAATTAATGGTAGAAATTCATTTTTAAATTTTGACAGAGATGACAGAGAAAATATGATATATAGAAAATAATCATAATTTGGCTAAATCAATAAATTGATAATTCTGAAGATAATTCAGATCATTTAATGGACAATTTCAAAGTCACACAGTTCTACTTCATCTGCCATTTATTATAGCCTAGATCTTGTTACAGACTACTATTTATGGAGTCATGGGGCCTTACCAGATATAAGATTTGAGACTTTGAACTTAGAATGCATTAACCCCTTGTTAACGCATTAATAAAGCTAATAAAAACACTAACAAAAAATGAAATGCTTGGAAAAATTCCATAGATTGGAAAGTAGCCAAACCTAAGAAGAATCCCTATGAAAAATCTAATGTATTGTAAAGTTCCTTTCCAACATAATATTGACTTAAAGGTCCAAGAAGACAATATTTCTCTGCCTGTCCTGGATAAGGACCATAGCTAAGATCAAAATTCCTACTCCCTCATATGAAACCCTAACTCATCCTACAAGAAAATTTCCCTAACTTTTGAGCAGGTGTTCATACATTCATGGTTTCAAAATTTATCATTGCATAAATATGAATAAGTGTTTTAAAGGTTTCATTTGCAAGCCTTTTGGCAGTGCAAACGTGCAAAAGTTTATAAATAGGTTTAGGGTTAGGGTATATAGTGTAAAGAAAATTATGAAACTAACAAGATGGACCAGACGATTCAGAGATAGGTTATGTGATGCACATCCTTCTGTTGTCCTGCATGTTCAGGGAAAGTTGGAATTCCAAAGAAAAGGTAAAGGAATAGAAAATAAAAGAAGTTGGAAAATCCAAGTAAAAGTAACATAACAGAAAAAGAAACAAATATAAAACAATAGAAACAGAGTCGAATGGTCAAAGATTCCTCTCGTCAAGCCAAAACTTTGACCTCATGTGGATTTGTATGCACAAAAAATTCATCAATCAGTAAGGCCAAATGTATAACCACTCGGGTCATGCAACCTCTATGTCAAATAGTTCATTATCAATATACAAACTCTGGTAAAACTGATGTTGGGAAAAATAACGTTTTTAAGAGAGGTGGTGGTAGAGAAATCATTGTGCCAACATATTTAAGAAAGCAATTAACAATAGCAATTCATTTTTAAATTTTGACAGAGCTCAAAGAGAAAATCCGATATACAGAAAACAAGCATAATTTGGCTAAATTCATAAATTAAAAGAGCAGTCATGGAAAAAAGATGTCGCCCACTGATGATTAGTAGAGGAAATTTCATATCACATAACTTATTTGTGGACGACATCTTGATTTTTAGTATGCTCTGTCGGCTCACTTGGAATTGCTTACATGAGATTTTGGAAAATTTCCAAAAATCTATGGGCCTCTTTATAAATTATAGAAAATCATCTTTCTATCATGGAGAAGTTAATAGAGAAATTATAGAGTACTTGGTTCATCTGTTCAAGGTTGAAGCAAAGTCCATAAGCGAAGGCATGAAATACTTGGGTTTTCATCTAAAACCAGTGGGCTACTCAAAATCCGATTGGCTATGGATTTCAGACCGATTCTTCAAAAGGATAAATGGATGGGAATACAAGTGTCTCTCCATAGCAGGAAGAGCCATTTTAGCTCAAGCAATGTTGGCTCAGATATCAGTTTACTGGGCTCACCTATTTCATATTCCCGCCAGTGTCATTCATCTGCTAAACAAAATGACTGCAAATTTTTTATGGGGAGGAAATAAGGAGAAAAGCAAATTTCACTTGTCCAAACTATCAGATCTTACCCTCCCTAAGAATCAGGGGGGATGGGGAATTATAGATCTCAGAACTTTTGGGAGGGCTTTGTTATGCAAATTATTATGGAGAGGTGTGTTTGGGGATAGTTTATGGAGCAGATCCATTAAGAAGAAGTATATGGAAAGTAGAGATATCTCGTTTTGGTATAGGAAGGGAACAATAGGGTCTTCTTAAGGATCAACCATCTGGATGAGTTTTAGGAGAATTCAATCATTTTTCCTACAGAACCTGGCCTGGAGCTTACAAACAGGGAATAAGGTAATCATTGATCTTGACCCTATAGTGGGTGGGGGAGATTATATTAATATAACAAGGCAACTAATTGAGTTTTTCCATCAAAAAGGGATTTTTACCTGGAATTAGCTCATCTCAGATTGGCAAGGGCCTTACCCCATTTGGAAATCTGCTTCTTCATTGGGCTTAAAAGATTCTTTAGCTCAACAATGGCCTTAGATTCAGTGGACTATAAGGAACAGGAACCTGTAGAATTGAAGCTGAGGATATTCTCATATGGAAGGGGAATGGTGGAAAGGACATTGCTACTATTAAAGATATGTACTCAACCCTTATCAAGGTTCAATCTTCGCAATCACTTATCATTTTTCCCTTATCATTATGGAAAGCTGGAAGCCCTCATAAAATCATCATTTTTTCCTAGTTAGTATTCCATAGCAAAAATCTAACGTGGGAAAACTTGCAAAAGAGGAACTGATCAGGACCTGGAATTTGTTTAATTTGTAAAGTAGAGGCTGAAAACAACCTTCACATGTTTTTGCAATGCATTCACACTCTCCATATTTGGAGGAACCTTGCTTCCTTTTTTGGTTTTAATTATGTTCCGCATCCTTCACTAAAAAAAGCTCTTGTTTGGTGGAGCAACCAGAAAGCAATTTGGAGACCTATTCCTCAACTAGTGTTTTGGTAAATCTGGAAATGGAGGAACAACACTTCATTCCAAAATAGAAAGGATGCCTTTAGGTCCGTCTTTGAAAACATAATCACTCTTTATATCTCTATTCCTCTCAATATTTCTCAGCATATAACGGAAAAATCAAAGGAGCAGACAACAAGTCATATGAATCTCCCAAGAGCTTTTTTTGATGGGGCGGCACAAAATGGCATATGTGCTTGTGGGGTCTTCATAGTCATGGAAGAAGATCAACATTTTTCCATATACTGGAATGGGGCAAAAGGAACTAACAACAAGACCGAGGCTATGGCGCTATCAGGGCTACTTTACTTTAGCTTATTCCTAAATATTCGGTCTTTACAAATCTATGGAGACTCTAAAATAATTATAGACCATGTCACAGCAAAGAGTATTATAAAAAATCAACACCTTTCTGGATGGATGAACGGAATTGACACACTATGGAGAAGGAGGAAGGATTATTCTATTCATCATGTCAAAAGATCCCAAAATACCCAAGCAGATGACTTGTCAAAGAAAGGGCTCCTAACTCAAATGGGAAAATGGGAAATGGACATAAAAATGGAAGCTAAAACATATTCAGTTTAGGAATTTTCTCTACCTGGCTCATAAATCTTCTGTTTCATGTCATCTCCCAGGTATGTTTCAAAGCAACTATTTTTTCTTGTACACAAGGCATAATTTCGCCCAGCTGGGAGATGTCGACCTCATTTGGGGTTTTTTTCCTATCTAGGCAATCAATCTGGTAAACGCATTGTTTTCCCTCTAGTTTATGCTACAGTACCCTTGGGAATTTTAGTCTTTCAGGCAATTTTTCTCGACATTATTCCCAATCTAGCTGTACAACCAAGTTATTCTCTCTTCTTAGTCTATACTCATATATTTATAAGTTTATCTGATTTTTAATACTATCAAGATTTTTTCGTACTGAAAAAAAATGGACAATATCAATTCCGAAGTTTAATTTTATGAAATAATGGACAAATTTCAAAACGGACATATGCTTGCATCTCATTTTTTCCACGACGATTAACTAAGGGAAAATTTCCAGCAACAATTCACAACGAAAATCACAATTGGACCTTGCATATTAGATTCTCGGGCTTACAGATGGAAAAGACAACTGATGATAAAATTCTTTGAATTTTAAACTAAGGGAAGCAGAATTGGAACTATAACAAAAATAATTCACAATAGTTTCACAATGGCCAAATGGAAAGACATCCAATGGAGTCACAAGTTATATTTAAGTGGCGAATTCTTAGGATTCTCAACCTTAAACCCTTAATTTCTCTAAAGAAGAGATTTTTCATCCCCAATTTCCCACAAATGTTGAGAATTTGTGGCAAAGGATGGGTAAAATGCATAAATTAACACTAAAACCCTCCACAGAACCCCAAATTCAAACTCTGGAATGCAATTCCCAGCTCGAAATTCAAAATCTAATGCTAACAATTCATAAGAATTTTACCTTGGGAATGAAAGGCGTGTTGTTCCCAGCCATTTGCACCAGATAGTTAAGATTTAGTGAGCACTACAATGCAATTCTGAGGTGAATGAGTCTTCTTCTAAACCTCTCAAATGTCTCAGTAAAAACATCTAGGATTTAGAGCTTCGATCTTTTCGTCCTTGTCCTCGGCCTACAGTCTCCCAGCATATACTATTAAAAGTGGTTGGTCATAAGGGGGTGAGAATGGGATAAAAATGAACATGTTTTTCCTTTATACTAATCACCAGAAAGCAAAAGCCCTAATTCTGAGCATTGTTCGCAGCCCAAAGTGGAGAGTGGATTTTTGGAGCTTGTTCACTACCAAGAACCCCAAAAGACAAAGTGCTTCAGATCAGGTTATGAACAATGCGACAATTGGGAAAATTGTAGGAGGGCGAAGAAATTAGTATTACAATCACTGGTATGTGAAACCTCAGACAAACTACCATTTTCATTATTATTCATGGGATATAGAGAGTGAATTCAACAGAACCTAAAAAATATGAGATTCATTGAAAGAACAGTATGCACCAGAGATTCACATTACATCTACCTAAAGGGATTTAGCACTCTGCTATATTTTCTATATTTATATTGAACACATCTTTGACTCCTTTTGTGAGATTGTTAAACAAGGCTCCTCTATAAGTTTGAACACTGTTATATTTTGTGAGATTGTTAAACAGGGCTCGTCTATCAGATTGAACATTGCTATACATAATATTTAGACATCATACTACATAATTGTTGATGAATTTTAAACTGAGACGAAAATTGGTAAGGTCATGGAACCACGGATTAGTTGGTCTTGCACCCCATAACAGGGTTTTCGAAGCACAAATTTGTTGGTCATGCACCACATAACTGGGTTTTGGAGAGATTTAAGGAATGGAGTCGTCTACCAAGACATGCAAGAATTCCCGATGGCTGGAATCTGTGCAAAAAAATTCAAAAATTTGTGTAGAGTTAGTTTTTGAATCTTGTTTTTGATGAAATGGATTTAGTACCATCAAAAATTCAAAAAATTTTGTAGAGTCAGTGTTGAATCGTGTTTTTGATGAAATGGATTCAGTAACATAAAAAACATCTAGGACACTTAAAATTTTGAAGTTTAACATCTATAACTTAGATTTACAAAAATCAGACTAGAATTTCCATAACTTACTGAGCAATTCCACCGGCTAGTTAAACTATCGCCTGAGGAATAATGCCACCAAACCAAAGTGGAGAAACCCAAAATAATGATGCACATGGGAAACATAGGTCAAGTAGATAGAGAAATATTTATGTGCGCAAGAAAAGCGTAGAATAAAATGAGAATATGATTGATTCAAAAGAAATGTCTATCAACGTAAATATGCTAGTGCAATTATTTTTTTTCTCTCTTTTTTTTTAATTAATTTCAATTTTAGGATGTTTGATTGTATGGAGATGTTTATTTAAAGTGTAATTCTATTAATGTTCAATTTTGAGTTCATACTTATTTCTTTGGAAAAAAAAAAAAAAAAAAAATCTTTAAATTATGAGTTCCATTATAATCCTAACTTATAATGAATATAAATGTTTGTGCAATTATAATTACATTATTGTGCTATGTCAGTGAATTGATATTACAACTAAGTAGAAAGAGATGTAAAAACATTTCACTCTTATTCTCAACCTAAATAAAATATCTAAATATCCATAAGTAATTTAATTTTATGACAAATTTAATTAGACACACACACACACACACATATATACTAGAAGAGCTAAAGGTTCCTCTTGAGTTCAAAGTTGCCGCTATAAGGTTATACGAGAATGTAATTACCAAGCTAAAGAGCAATGAGGGGTGGTCGAAAGATATTAAGTGTAACATCGGAGTTAAACAAGGTTGACCCCTCTCCCCTACCCTATTTGGCATTTACATCGATAAGCTCGAAGGATATTTAGAGGAAGCAGGATGTGATGGCACGATCTTAGCTGGGATAGTTGTCATCCTTCTTCTCTATGTTGACGATATTGTTCTTTTCGCAAGGTGCCCATCTGATCTTGATAAGCAACCCAGGCTTCTTAACGATTTATGCTCTACCACGGGTATGACTATTAACACTGGCAAAACAAAAGTTATGATTATCAAATCCAAGAAGGACACTTACGCTAATTTTATGTATGAAAATAATAACTTGGAGGAAGCGTATTCTTACAAGTACCTATGAATTGATATTCATCACAAGCTCAACTAGAACCATAGCATTGAGAAAAGGATTAATGGGGGGTTGAAAGCTTATTTTGGTCCTGAAAATAATTGTAAAACAACAAACCTCGTAATGTGGGATAAAAAGAAGTTCCTCTTTGAAACTTTAGTCACTCCTGTTATCTTATATGGTTGTGAGGTTTGGGGTTGCGGCATCTCTAGAGAATCATGGAGAAAGATTCAGCAAATCCATAAGCATTTTATAACTTATAACCTGAAAATTAAAAGTAATACAC
>APFE030763383.1:120897-155741 GCA_000404065.3 Pinus taeda | reverse complement strand
TAACATAGACGATCATAGACTTCCTAAGCTAGCTTTAAATTCCATCCAAAACCACCTAAGGCTCAATCGGGGGTGGCATAAAGACACAAGGGCCTGGTTAAACTATTGGGAGATCAACGAGAATGATGCATTCCAAAACATTAATAACATTAAAGATATTGTTACTTTTAAGTTCAAAGAAAAATGTGGTGTGAGAAAGATTTAGCAACTAGAAGAAAATTAAGCTATTATAAGAAGGTCATCAACCCCACCCTAGAAGATCAAAAGTATCTCTCTATTTTAACTAGCTCAAAGAAGAAAATTAATATAGCAAAGATTAGAATGAATTATCATGAGCTCCATAGTGAAACAGGTTGTTGGACAGTTCCTAAAACACCATGGATGGAAAGGATCTGCCATATATGTGAGAATAGGAACGTCGAGGATGAAAAACACTTCCTCTTAGAGTGCCCCGCGTACACTACAACAAAACATGCAATTTACGCCAGATTTAGCACCAGATTTTAGTGTATTTTTTCTCTCCATTGGGATGATCAGCATGGCGCTAAATCTAGCTCTATTGTACAATTTTTAAAGCGTCCTTTTTTGCGCCGAATTTTGCATCTTTTTTTATGCCACATTTTGCATCATATTTTGCACCAAGATTTGGATTTGGTTTTACAACAGGGTTTGCTTCTAGTTTTGTGCCATTTTTTGCATCTATTTTTGCATTACTTTTTGCTTCTTGTTTTGTGCCATTCTTTGCTTCTTTTTTTTTATGTTGTAATTTGCATTGAGTTTTACACCATCTTTTGCATCTAATTTAGTGTCTTTTTTGCATCGAGTTTGTGCCAATTTTTGCATCTAGTCTTATGCCATTTTTTGCTTCTAATTTTGTACTTATTTTTACATCTATTTTTGCATCAATTTTTATACCTTTTTTTACACCATTTTTTGCATCTAATTTTGCACCACATGTTGAATCTAATTTAGTGCCAAATCTTTCATCCATTTTTTCACTATTTTTTTCATCCACTTTTTCGTTTCATTTGTCTCCCTTTTTTGCATCATTTGTTGCATCCAATTTAACGTCATTTTTAACAACATTTCTTGCATCCAATTTTGCATCCTTTTGAGCATCTAAAATTTCACCCTATGTTGGACCATTTGTTGCGTCCACCTTTGAATCCCATTTTGTGTCTAATGTTACGTTCAATTTTGAGCCATTTTTTTCATCTACGTTTGCATTTGTTTTTGCACCAAGTTTTGAATCATTTGTTGCACCTCATTTTGCATCCAAATTTGAGCCATTTTATGCCCATTTTCACACCATTTTTTATGTCCAATTTTCACCATTTTGATGTCCAATTTTGCATCATTTTTAGCATCCAAATTAGCATCCTTTTTTATGCCACATTTTGTGTCCACATTTGCATCTCATTTTGCTCCTAGATTTTACTCAGAATTTTCATCTAGTTATGCATCATTTTTGGCATCTTTAGTTTCACCATTTTTTAGTCCCATTTTGCTTCTTGTTTTGTGTCTTTTCTTACATCCTTTTAGCACCCAGTTTTTCATCCTAGTTTTACACCATTATTTGCATCCTCATTTTGGTCTCCATTTTTACATCCTTGTTTGTGCCCAATTTGGTATCTTTTTGTATGCCCTATTTTGCCCTTCTTTGTGTCTAGTTTTACACCCTTTTTTAATTCTACTTTAAAACCCTTTTTGTTTCATTGTTTGCATCTTGTTTTAATGGCTAGTTTAACATCCAATTCTATTCAAAAATTTTCATCGATGGTTACATCCACTTTTGGCTTCTTATTTAGAGTTTTACTTTTACTTCCATTTTACTAATTTTATTACATAGTGAAATATATTACAATTTCTAAATATCACTTTGCTGTAGGATTTAATGCACAGTTAGATGAACATAAAACCCTCTCAATTTATCCTAGAAACCTAAGATAGACCGATTAAGAGAAAGGTTGTTCTAGGCTCAAGATTCTTAGTAGATCAAGATGTAGAGTATAGATTAAGAAAAGAAGAATGAATTCATGTGAGTCCTCGCATGTAGGTATTGTTGGAGTTTTTAGTGTAGCAGGGAAGCGCTCCTAGATAGCTCCAAATCTGGGTCCTACACACAAGAGAGAGAACAAACAAAACTTCACAACATAATATCTTGATAACTAAAACTATCATAAACATATAAATATTACTAAATAAATAAATATAAACCAAAATCCCATACATTCATTAGTTAAATATGATAAGAATGAACAACTCCTAGCTCCAAAACTCTCCCTTTCAAGATAGATCTCAGCAGCGTGACAATACATGAATTCCCATCATTTCCTCAATGGCCAAACCTCCAACATATAAGAAAGTGAAGGCTATGAAGATTTCCACAAATTCCTCATTAGTTCAATTTTGCCAAAAGCTTTTGGGTGAATAATGTTTCCTCATATAAAATTGGCATTTTCCACTTTTTAGATGCTTTTGTGCTTAGGAAAAAGCTTCCCCATGCTTTATGGCTCTTTCCCACTTTTGTATGCTTTTATTTTTTAGGAAAAATCTAAATGTGAGGATAAAGAGATCACATTCCACCATATGAGTTTCCGAAAGTGAACAAGAGTGTCAAACTCTAGTTAACTTCGGCTTTTTTCCTCACATTAGGAATTTTCATTTGAAAATGTTAACATTGAATTTCCATGTCATAATGTGTAAGCCAATCAAAATCCTTTAAAATTTAAAAGACATATAGGTGTGACTAGGCGGTGGATTTTTTTTTAATAATATAACTTACCTAATTTAACTATGAATGCTACCCAAGTGACCCAAAACTATATTAAATATTTAAAATAAATTTAATATCTTAATCTATAAAAGTTAGAATATCTAGAATATTTTTGATGAAGGGTAAATCATGGCGTGTTAAATAAATAAATTTAAATATAAAATCATAAATCCTAAATTTAATTTAAATTTTAAATTTACTTTCTTAATTTAAATTTTTTGTTAAATATTGTATTGATAAATTAATTTAAATGTAAAATATGAATATATGGTTATTTTGATAAAAGTGCATTTATTTGAGTAACTTAAATTTATAAATTTTCCTTTTAAATTTAAATCTTCTTAAATTTTGTGTTCATAAATTAATTTCAATATAAAATACATGTAGACAGTTATTTTTTATAAAAGTGAGTTTATTTGGGTAATTTAAATTTAAATTTCCTTTAAATTTTGAATTTGCTTTTTTAATTTGAATTTTATTAAATCTTGTGCTAATATATTAATTTAAATATAAAATACATATACAGTTATTTTGATAAATGTGACATTTATTTGGGTAATTTTGGTAAAAGAATAATAAAAATGATATCTTAAAAAATTATCTACATGGCATTATTTTATTAGTTTCTTAATTTTTTCTTAGGTGGTTATTATTTTGGTAACAAAAGTTAGATGAAGGGGACAACTTGTTATAGACTAGGATACCATGGTCCTCATGGTACATAACTTGTATTATAGGCTTATATAGTTTAGGAGAAAGGGGTATTTCAACCAACAACATAGTATTCTCCTCCAAGATGATGAGGAGGTATTTTTCATGTATAACACATCTAAGAATATATCACAATTCAAATTCATAACTTAGTATTTGTAAACAAATTTAAGGGTAATTGACAACATTCATAAAAAATATAGCAGTATCCGCATATATAACAATTCTCCATCAAAAAATCATTGACAATTTTCAGTATACATATATTACTACTAAATCAACATTTATCACAGATATCATTATTCCAAGGTAAATTCACAACATTACATGCAAAAATAGTAATGTCATCATACATAATCATTCTCCATAAAAAAGCATTGACAGGTTTCAACACATATATAAAGTAACAAGATAATACTAATAATATCATCATCGTCCTTAATTAAATCAACTAAGATTCAAATGTGTGATTATCATATCAAAATATTTCATGAACACCATTATTCTAAGGTAAATTCACAACATCCATCAAAAGATAGTAATATCATCATACATAATAATTCTCCATCAAAGTAATGTTGATAATTTTCAATATATACATAAAAGAACATGATAAAAATGATAATATCATCATCATATTTAATCAAATCAACTAAAAGTCAATGTAAGATTACCAAATAGAAATGTTTCATAGATATCATTATGCTAAGGTAAATTCACAACATCCATAAAAAAATAGGAATCTCATCATACACAATAATACTTCATAAAAAAATTGTAAACAATTTTTAACATATTCACAAGGTAACAAGATAGTGCCGATAGTATCATCATCATTATTCAAATAAAATAAGAATCAAATGTATGATTACCATATTAAGACATCCAACTAAATATAAAAAATAACACATGGCTAGCTAGCACCACGAAAATCATAGCCAAGCTCATCCTCATGATCATTTCCATGATCATCATCCTGACCATCCTGATAATATTATCCACATAATCATCACCAATGTCATCGACATCCTCATCATCATGATCTTTGATATATGACGTAATCTAAACATAGTCTATATCGTCATCTTCATCGTCATTACCTATAGTGTTCTGGGAAAAAAAAGGAATATTACATGTTAGTACTAATTCTATAGCAAAATGCATATTTTTATTACAATGCTAACAATAAAATGAGCTAGGACATAATAACATTTAATAGTACTAAAAATAAAATGAAAATATGGCTTAAGATATATTGGAGATCCAACTAAGATTACACTTGTAATTCACATTAAGTAGTAGAATCATGTTTTAATCCATATGAAGTAGCTACCCATTTGTTCTTCATATTATATTGTGAATGTTTCTTATGATTTCCATGCAGAATTGGTAAATTAATATTTACTGGAAACTTTAATTCAAATTATAATTGTAAGTCATATTAGAAATAGAAGAAATTTTAACAAAAAAAGAATGTCACATGAAAAGGTAAATTGTTTTTAATGAAAAATAAGTCGCATACAATATGAATGTCACATGAAATATTGAGTTGTATTTCATGCATGTACTTTTATCTATAATAAGATGGATCCTAATGTTCTTTCAAGAACAAATACTCACAAATAATTACTTCATTTTATCCATTATCACACTTAATTCATTATACCTAGTGACGACAATGATTCCATTCAAATTGCTTTGAACTCTCTAAATATAATGTAAAATAGAAAACTCCACGATCACGACTGCAACCCCCTCCCTTGCCTCGTCCACCATCAGAGGCAATGAACTTGGAGTTATGACCACGATAGCAACCCCTCCCTTGCCTTGTGTCCACCATTAGAGGCATTGAACTAGGAATTAAGAGCACTCATGTTTTCTTTGCTCTAATTAATATCTAAGGAATCAAAACTTGATAAATATATCAAGGAATAGATATATCATAAGAGAAACTCAATAGGCTTTGCCAAAAGAGTGTGAAATAACACTTATCTCTGTTTTATGAAATAACTCGAGTGAGTGGAATGAATGGTGGGAAACACTTACCAAGGAAAGGAATATTTCTGGTCCGTCCTTATGTCTACTATTATTTTTGCTTCTTAGAATGGAGGGAAGTGTTTAAAAAAATTCAAAAAAATATTTTAAATTAAAAACAAATATTTTCTTAAGTTTAGTTTTTTTTTGTTAATATATACTTAGTATAGTATTCTTTTATTTTCTAAAAAATAATATTTAGTCTCTGGTTTTTGTTATAGCAAAAATTATATTTTCTTTTTATAAAAATAGATTTTAAACATCCATTCATGCTAAATTTGTGATTTTATGATATAAGTTTAAATAATATATAAAAAATTAACTTAATGCCATGCGTTGTGTCGCTGAGATGGGTATTATACATATCTTCCTTGCTAAGTTATAGAATGTGCTTGGGTTTTCTTAATGCAATAAAATTAATTCTTCTCTTCATTATATCTTGAGATGTTCAACTTGCACCTAATAAAACAATAAAGTTAAAATAGGTTTGCGTTTGTCCTTTGTAGATTTCTTTCCCCATTAATCCCTATCTTAATAGATTAATTGTCTTATGGTGACCTTGAGTGGCCACTCCCATTAGTTGCATGATTTTTAGTTTTATGTTAGTGACATTCCTTAGGATTGATAACATGTTATTTAATTTATGAAAATGTGTTATTTTCCATATTATTTTTAAATATTAATATTAAATATGTTGGTTTTGAACATGGTTTAGCAAAAAGTTCCCAAAAGGTTTATAGATTGTAATTTATAAATGTAATGCTTCACTGCTTGATGAAATTGTTTTGGATTTTTTTTTAAAGATTCATTGATTGATGAAATTTTTATGGATGTTTTTTTAGTCTATTAACTTTTATGTGATAAAGTCAAAAGTTACCTCTTTTTGAGATTTTCATTGGTTAATTTCCATTAAGGCTATCAAGTTCACCATTCAGTCCCAGGTTAAGGAAATATAGGAGTCATGAAGTGGCATTGTCCAATAACTTAAATATTGGAACATGTTTTTTTAAGTCACATTATACTTCCTTTCTGTGTAAATTCTCCATGAAAATAGTCTCATGGTACATGAGGGACCTCAATAGCAACGGAAAACAAATACTCCAAATTGTTTTTTTTACGCAAAGCACCCATCAATAATGTTGATATAAGAAATAAAAATATTAAATGAGGTTCTACCTCATATAATTAGAAGATAGGGGAGGCATTTCCTAGTAGTGATTGATGATTAGATATGCTTGGGTGGAATGGCTATTATTTGGAATGTTCAGGACATCAAGGTTACCAATATGTTTACCTCTTTTTGCATTATGAAAATATAATTTTAGTTAATTGACATCAAGGACTACTACCATGTATCCAATGTCTATGACTCCAATATTGTAAATGGAAAACCTCTATTTCTCAATTCTATTTCCAGCACAAGTAATTTATACTCCCCATTTCTATGGATTATGGGGAGTGACTTCAATATTATCAAGTGTCTCGAGGAATAGAAAGAATGAATCACAATGTTTACCAAGAGATTTTGTAACATATACCATCAAGGCCCTAAAGTAGTATCCATTAAAGTTCTCAAGCAATGAGTCTCCAACCCACACATGTGGATCAATGACATGTAATACATGTGCGTGTGGTGACTAACTTAATACACTATTCTAATAACTCCACAAACTTAAGCATTTCACTCTGTCATATGATTGACTATAGTGTGACATAAGTAAACCAAGAGTAGACATGAAAACCTTAGGCAAGAAAAATTCCCTATATCCTCAATTAGGTGCTTAAAAGATGAAGTGAAAATGAAAGGGGAAAAGATGACTTCATGATTTAACCATCACAAACATGTGATCAAGTGTGACTAGGAGTGTATATATTCATATGTTTTCCAAAGAGGGTGTGAATACACGAGTTACCATTCATTGGGCCTTATTTTCCTTTCTTTTGTTTTTTCTTATATATAGGACTTAGGGAATAAGGTTTTCATAAGTTTTGAACAACTCATAGATATAATATTTACGTAAATTTTCGCTTTAACCTTAGAGTTTAGACTTATATAAATCATTATAGTGTATATTTAATGATTTTGGCTTTCACGTTTTGATTTTATTTCATCACAAATAACAAAAGGGGGAATATTTTGCTACAAATATATGAAATCATAAAGGCATCATGCGATGAAAAAAAATTAATGATGTTATTCCCTATGAAAATGATGGGTATTCTTGAGAAACGCTTATGCTTGTGGATGTCTCCTCCTTGGTTGAGAGGGAGTGAGCATTGACACCATATTATCCATTTGTCATGTAGTATGGCTGAGACTAATAGTCGTAAGCCTACTAAAGACACCAATAGGGAGGATGGTGGATTAGATAAATAGATGGGACCAATATTCTTTGAGAATTTGTGCTTTGATTAGGACTAACCACCATAAGTCAAGTACATTAATCCAAGATAAGAATAGTCATGAGGATAGACTTTTCCTGGTGTCAAATATTATGACAGTGGAATAGGAAATGATCATGTGAGGACATGCCTAATGAACATCCTAGTGTGGTAAGTGCCTAAAGAGGCAGTGGTGACCAAATTTATGCCTCCCAACATTGTGTTATGATATAATGGAGATATATAACTTTTTAGTCAAGGCCTTTCTGTTTTGACAATGTTGGCTATGATGATTTAAATCATTGTTGATGCTTATTAATCCAGATCCCTTCTTATATGAATATTTCAACTTGATAGTACTTTTTTGTCTCATTATGAGTATCTCCCTAGTTTAGAGGGAGTGTCATCATCTTCATTATCATCATCATCACCACCATCAATCTTATCATTGCATTATCATCATAATCACCATTCATGTCATCATCATCATCATCATCATGATTATGGACATTGTTTTCAATTGTTCATAATTATAGGTGTTGTAAGAAATATCATCAACCCAAAAAATATTACGAGTGCTAAAAAAGGGTTGTTAGGACACATGATATATTCAAGAGAAATGACAATTTTATTTTTTAGAGATGATCAACGATCATCATTGTCACTACCATTATCATCATAATTATGATTTTCATCATCCCCATCATCATAATTAATGTAATTTCTATCATCATCGTTGCCAACTTCTTCATGAACATCATAATCATCATTCATGCGATTATTGTTGTTGATGATGACCAAGATGAAAATAATGATAATGATGATCAAATGATGATGACTTGGAAGATGACTCTAAAGATAATGATTATGATTATGACCATGACAACATTTAAAAATGGGGAAGATTGTCCAAGGTCATTAACATTTCCATCATCACTGTCATCATAATCATTTCCATTATAATCCCCATCATCTTTATCATCATTTTGATTATCATAATAATCACAATTCATGTCATTGTCATCATCTTCATTATCATAATCGTCATAATATCGACATTGTCATCAGTTGTTCATAATTGTTAATGTCATAAGAAATATCATCAATGCAAAAATTATATGAGTGATGGAAAATGGATGCAAAATTCAAAAAAAAAAAATGGGGGCAACATTAGATGTAAAATTCGATGAAGAGTGGATACAACATAAGTAGATGCAAAACAAGACAGAAAAATTGACACAAAAGTGGATGAAAAAGTAGATGCAATAGTCGATGCAAACTTGGACACAAAATAGGGTGCAAATATGGATGAAAAAGTGGAAGAAAACATGGGTGTAATAGTAGGCATAAAACTTAGCATGAATTGTTGTGAAATAAATGTGGATACAACAATGAACAAAAAAAAAGACACAAACTTGGATGCAAAAATGAGGCAAAATTAGATTAAAAAATGGATGTAAACATGGACCAAACATGGGTGCAATAGTGGACACAAAATTAGATTCAAAATTGGATGCATCAGAAGTGGATGTAAAAGTATATGCAAAATGGGATGCAAAAAACAGAAAAATTATTTGATGCAAACTTGGACACAAAAGAGGATGCAAATGTAGATGAAAAATTGGAAGAAAATGTGGGTTTCAATGATAGGCACAAGATATGGCACAACAAAAGTGGATGAGAAAGTGGATGTAATAAAAAACACAAAAAAATATGCAAACTTGGATGCAAGACAAGATGCAATAAGGGATGAAAAAGTGGATGCAAACATGGGCGCAACAACAGAAACAAAATTCGTTGAAAAGTATGGATGCAATGGAAGTAGATGCAAAAGATGATACAAAATGAGATGCAAAACCCAACACGAAAGTGGATGCAAAAATAGATGCAATATTTTGATGCAAAAGTGGATGCGAAGATGGACGCAAAATTGGAACTAAACGTGGGTACAACAGTAAGTACAAAACATGGTACAAATAGTGTCACAACAAAAGTGCATGTAATGATAGATGCAAAAAAAGAAGCAAATGAAGATGAAAAATAAGATGCAAAAAGGGATGCAAAAGTGGACGTAAACATGGGTGCAACAATGGATGAAAAATATGATGCAAAAGTTGATGCAACAAAATTAGATGCAAAAATAGATGCAATATGAGACACAAAACTTGATGCAAATCTTGATGCAAAGGGGATGCAAAAAATGATGTAAAAATGGATGCAAAAAGTAATTTAAAAAATGATACAAAAGAAGATGCAAGAGATGATGAAAAAGTTGATGCAAGCATAGGCGCAAAAAGTGGATGCAATAAATGATACAAAAGTTGGTGAAACAAAATTAGGTGCCAAACTTGATGCAAAACATGGTGCAAAGGATGGCACAAAACTTGGCATAAAACTTGGTGTAAAACCTAATGCAAAACCTATTGCAATACCTAGTGCTAAACTTGGTGTAAGACTTGGTGAAAACCTCGGTGCAAACTTTGCATCAATTTTTGCACCATATTTTATAAATGGACACAAATAGCACCAAAAATGGGCTGTAGACGCAAAAAAGGAAGAAAAAATGGATGCTACTCACAGGGTTTTGTTGTAGCTTTTAGAATTATTTTTATTAAATATTTTTCAATTTTACAATCAAATTTATAGCCCATCCATTTATGCATTCAAAAGTGAATTTTAAACAACAATAATTCACAATGTTGCTCGAAAATGTATTTCTTGATTCTAGCAAAAGAATACATTATGTATATTAGTTATATTGCACCTATAAAAATCTTGAAAGATGGTTCCACTATGTAAAAGCCTTAGACCATAGAAAAACTATCCTCTGATATCCCATTCTTGAGCCATTCCAATATTCAATGGGAGTTAAGGAGCCCCCAAAGGACTCCTCTTGTCTCCCACCAATCCTAATATCATTAATGAGCTAAGGGGAGCCATGTATTGGTCTTATGCCTATAAATACCAGTTGAATTGGAGCAAAGAAGAAGAAGAACTTGGAGCAATGTTGCACTGCCAAAATTGCTAAGGCAATCAACAATATTTTGCATCAAAAGACTTTTCTATTAAATAATTTTCTTATGGATTCTTTTAGGGGAGAGTGATCTGGCATAGGGTAGAAGAGAGGGATTTTCCTTTATGACAGTTTTAGAGCAACATTGCTCACCATAACTCCTTTTAGTTTCTTTGAATCATCTAATGTATCTCTCTACATCAAATAATAAAGGAGATTGTGTTTCCCGTTCTCTTGAGTTTTTATTTCTTTGCATTTCATGTGTTTCATGCTTTATTTTAATTTAGGTACATTGTATTTTTTTATGTTTTCATCTATAATCAATCTCATTGTGGGCTCTCTTGTAGGTGAAAACTAAGCTGCAAAATAATACAAGGATTTGGTATGTCATTGCAACAAATCCACAACCACAGGTCAAAACTAAGAGATGCATATCTTTAAATTCATGACTAATTTATTTTTCCACTTTGTTTTGAAAACATTACAAAATTCCTAGAAATATTTTCACAATGAAGGTTTTCTACCTTAACCATACCCCTTCTTGGGCATCCAAGCAATACATGCAATAATTTTGAAACAAAAGATACCAAATTCAGCGAAAAATAATTCTTACCCAATTCATTCCTTTACCTTTTTACCTTTGCTTATTGTTTTCCCTACTTATATGGATACCATCAAAGGCAGTCTCAACTAATGACTTTCAAAAGATTCCAACTAGCTTTTAACATATCTGATGTTGCAACATTCAATAATCCCTATGGATATTCGTCTTGATCGGCATGTGACATACTTGCATCCATTCGATGCTATTCATGCACTGTTATTTTTAGAGTTTTGAGCGTTTTCTATTTTCAATTATTCACACAACAAATCTCATAATCATAAGCATAAGCACACTACTTTCTTTCATGTAATACTTAACAACAAGAGCTCACTCTTGCACATTTGCCATATGACCATTATATGTATCATGGAATTCATTGAGTAACCTTATTGTATTACCCAAAACATATAAAGTACTAATTTCTATTTTCTTACCATTCACACATTCATATTTCTTCAAAAATAAAAGTATATCAGCCAAGAAAAAAATTTAGCTAAGGAAAAGCTCCCCTTTTAAGCCATTTCACAATTATAACTTCATTTTCCATATGGTTCATATGGACCTAGTCAAGCCCTCCTTGACTTAATTTTTATCCATATCTACCCTTTGATATAACTCTACAATGAAGGCTTCCAAACTCATTCAGAATCTCCTCACATGGATAAACATAACAATGTTATTAAACATAGAAATGAAATTTCTCAAGTTTTTAGTGGGCTAATGACACAATTTTTATTTCTTGTAAAAGATTTGGGATCCCTTCCAATTTCCTTCATGTGCATATCAGTTTTCTCAACACACCAACTATTATTCAATCAATTCATGCATGAGCTATAACATCTCAATTTCACAACCAATTCAATTTTGTTGAATCTTGAGTTCAACATGTCTATTATATATTAGACATTTGCAACAAACCAAAAATTCTCATGCTTATGGTGTCTTGTAATTCAGTGTACAATTTGACCTTACATCTTTAAAATCTTCCCTTTATGTTCATTTTAGCAAGGGTGCATCACATACTATCATATGCACAAGATTTAACCAAAATCTTTCTAAATAGTTTAGGAGGATCCCTTCCACTTGCTTTCCCTTGCAAGTAGTTTACCTTATCTATGCCTCTTTAGTTATTAAACCTCATAATCCTATCATGTACCTTTCATTATATTAAAGAGATTTTGGGGATGTTCCTTCATTTCTGTTCACCTCACCACCAAAGGTGGGTGACTCAGCCTTCTTGATTTCTCCAAACATTAGTTGACTCCCTGCAAGCTAAATTGCCATTGCTAGGGATTTTTCCTGTTGATCTCCCCCTATTTTACCCACATCAAATGCACTCATGTATTCTTTATTCCTTGAGGTGGTCTCTTGGATGCCAAAAATCTGCCTACCCTCATGCCACTTATAAGGGAAATAATGGCAGGTGTTGATAGCCCGAACATTTCAAATTCTTCCTCTTTGATTTACTTCTTTATGCATTTCTACTTACTAGTCCATGTGTCTAGAGTCTAGATGGGATATCCTTCTACTATTTTTAGTGAGGTAATTCATGGAGTTAGTGTTCTCCTCCACAACCCCTACATTTCAATGGCCTTTCCTTCTTCCAAACATTATGGGGTTAAACTTAGTTTCTAACTACTTATAACAATGTTTTCCTTTTAAATGATGTCACTGAGTATCTTGGGCTTCTCATACTTTCTCTTATCCCAAAATGAAAGGAAAATTATACAAGTTAAATTTCACAAATTAACCAATTTTCCATGTTTTTTCCCAAAAAATGATTCACTAGCTTCCATTTTTTCTAAAATGATTCACCCAAGTTTTATAGGATGAAATTATTTTCTTTGAAAAATTGCCAAAATTTTATAGAGACTATATAAAATCATTAGAATTTTGAATATTTTTACACAAATGTCACAAAATATTTTACATTTTACATATTAGGGATTAGTAATATTTTCCAAGGTTTCTACACTTTAAAATAAGTTTCCATCATTAAAATTTTCTCTGCTAAAATGGTATTGACAATCCATTGAGAAAGTGTTGTATTTTAACTTCTTCATCTCTAAGAAATGACACATATTCCAATAGTGCTATGAGTTTATTAGAAAAGTTAGCCATGGTAAGTTGTCCCATTCTTAGCTCATAGAATTCCTTGATCTTGTCATTATGACACTTTTCTATATCTCCAGTGGTTGGCCCATGTTGCAACAACCTTTGCATGTATGACAAGTTTAGTAGCAGTGTCGTGTTTAAAATTTCCTATCCTTCTTGTTCTCTAATGATTCTTTCATTATCTTCTCTACATCTACTCAATTAAGCTCTCAAGCTACTAAGAGTATCCATCCCATTAAGGGAATTTTCTTATGATATCTTTCCAATTGAGTCATCTTCTTTCTCATGATGGGTTTGATCTGTAATACACTATATCTTTTTTTTTTCTAAGTTAGGCTAATTCTATTATTGAAAAAATATTATACACAGAGGCCTAAGCCTTTGCATATCCATGCTTGAGTAATGGCAAAAAACAATAGAGACAATGTCTGGATTGCCCATAATGGGAAACCAGTCCGAATCAAAAAACGATTTCAAAATTTAACTTGTTGCCCATGCAGGGGAAACCAGCAATTGCACACAATTTTTTATCAGTTTTTCAAGGTGAAACAGAAACCAACCAAGGAACCTAATACCATCAGTTTTTTTGGAACCCCCATTAAAGAAACTAGAAAGAAAAAATCCAAAAACTTGAGAAAAGCAGACATGTGGCATGTTGTGTGGCAAACACATGGCACGCTGTGTGGCAAACACGTGAAAAGCAATGTGGTTGGCTAGGAGTGAGGCAGATACGATGGGTGTTCCTCCTTGATGAAGCACCTATAACCCTCCATGTCAACACCTGCCTGTTGCGAGGCTTCCGTGTTGCTTGCCTGCTGCGCCGGATGTTCCTCCTCGATGAAACAGCAGTAAGGGTCCGTAGCTTCTTCTTCATGCTAGTCCTGGTCTGCCTCCTTCCCCATTTGTCCTGTCTCCTTCCCAGTTTGCCTCTTCCCTGCTCCGTGGGTGCTCATCTGAGCCATATCTAATTCTGCTCTGGTGTGGCCACCACCTTCAGTGGCCTACTCCTCAATTGCTCTGGTGTGACCACCACCTTCAGTGGCCTGTCCCTCAATTTCTTGCTCTGTCTCGTGAAAGAAAATGGAGATAGCGGTAGTGATGATGGGCCTGTTCATGGATGAACGAAAGGTGAATTGGGCAGACTAGAGATGTGACTGTGGATGGGATGGAGTGCCTCTCGGAGGCAAGCCAAAAATGGAGTGAATGTTGCTGGGAGGCGAGGCAGGGGGTGTCGAATGGAGGCAGTAGGATTGAGAGCGGCATCTTCCACTACGGGTGTTTGGGTAGCACCTAGTAGTCTATCGGGCCAGAGAGGAAGTGGAATCAGAAACTGGAGAATGATGGGGACGAGTCAAGCTTCCTCTGCTTCCACCCTTGCGAATCTGCATATGATGACGCATTCTCGGCATGTTGGCTCCAGAAGTTTGATAATTCCTTCCAGGATTATGCTCAGAGTGATGCAGAGGCTCAGTAGAATTTATGGGCTGCTCAAAGGAGGGACTAGTAGCAGAGGTCGAGTGGAAGACGAAATGGCAAGCCAAGCTCTGTGTGAAATGAATTCCCGGGCCTAAGTCAATGCAGCAAAGGAAGTGGCAGTGTCTCTTGGTGGTAGTGCGAGAGCTGGGTGCTACAGCGGCTTGAGGGCAGAGGCATTGCAGTGGCAAAGGATGATGACCAGGTGCAGTGGTAAGATTATCACTGGAATTCATATTTGCGTAGAGCCAAGGTGGGTGGTTGCTTACAGGTTGGAGATGGCACCCCCTTAAATTCCATTTATGGCTATTGTTAATGCCAGTTTTAGACCACTGTGCTAGACTGCGGAAGGCCAGGTGGTTTAGCCACATGCCATTTTGTTCGACCGCCACTTCATTGTCCTTGTTGAGCACCCACATCTGGGAGATGTGCTTCCTTGTGCACCAGGTCAGTGCATGCTTGTAATTGAGCTTGGTCATGTAAAATATTGATTGTTCTAGATTGTAGGACCAGATCATGTTCAACTCCTATATTTTCCAAAAGATCGACCAACTTGTTGTTTTCTCTTTTGAAGTGAATGAAGGTGGTAGCTCATCTATTTTTCATCCATTGCTCTATTAGTTCGAGCCTGGCTGCTAGTCTCCAGCTGGTAGCAACTCTCGAAGCTGTGGTTCCCAATTATATTTGGGCTACCATGTGTATCAGAATTTGGGAGTCCCCTTCTATTATAATAGGATGAAAATTATGTTGATGCGCTAAGTTCATACCTTGCCACAGTCCTTCCAGTTCTACAGAATTATTCATGTCCCATCCAATTGAACCAAAGTATATTAGCATAGGTCGGCCTTCGTGATCTCTGAAAATTCCACCATGTCCTACTTTGCCTGGGTTGCCTTTTGAGGCCCCATCAAAATTTAGTTTGATCACATTTGTTGGAGGGGGACTCCAATGTGATGGCTGCTTGTTAATAGTGCTTGCTTTGTTGGGATCAATTTGAACCTGTGGGAGCTTTAATTTCCAGTTGTCCCATATGCTCTGTTCTTGTGCCTGGGTGGGAATGTCCTCAACACTCCACTGTTGGAGGGCTAGGGTTTCTTGAATATTCTGACATAAATTGGTCCAGATGACCTCCAAAGTAGTGCTTTGATTTTTAAAAATTCTTTTGTTTCTTTCCTTCAAAATTGTCCAGTAAAGGAAGCCCAGGAGAATTGTCCATAGTGCATTTAAAAGTTTGCTTTTATATGGCACAGGGGTCCAATTGCGAATGGTGCCTTTGATGTCCCCTAAGATTCGGCAAGGTTGTTGACATCTGAAGGTGAGTTTTTCCCATAATTGGTTAGCCATGTAGCAGGAGTCTATGAGGTGTTGAATAATTTCTCCTTGTTTTGACAATTAGGACAATAAGAGGGTCCCTGGAATCCTCTTTTAATTAAATAATGCCAAGTGAGAATTCTTTGATGATAGAGCAACCAAGTGAAAATAGAGATTTTGGGCCATATTCCTGTAGTCCATAGATGATTCCAAGCAGGATCAACGGGTTCCTGTGTTTGGAGCATCAACTTATATGCTTCTTTTGTTGTGTAAGTTCCCCTAGGAGTGTAACCCCATCCCAGAACATCTTTTCCATTAGTACATCTGATTTTCCTGCTGGTGAGTTCTTTGAGTAGATCCGTGTTATAGGCTTCATTTTCATGTTGTATTATCTGTTCAATAGGTTTCCATTGCCTAAAGCCTTGATTGGTACTTTGAGTCCAGTATTGTGCTATATGGTCAGTCTGGTTGATGTTGTTTCCATCGTGATTTGTAAAGGGAAGGATTTATGCAATTTTTGGCCTCTATTGCCATGAATCCATCCAAAAACGCGTAGTTTTCCCATCGTGTATCTCCCAGAAGTTGTGCTTTTTTATTAGCTCTCTCTATGCTGTTTTGCTGCATTCCAGATTAGAGATCCTGTGTCTGTGGTGGTGATTCTAATAAGCTCTTCCTACGGATGATTGTTCGCATATTTTGCAGTCCATGTTTGGGCCCATGGCTTCTATGGATTTGAAACCCACTGCCACCATATTTGTGCTCCCATTAAAGTGTTACTGTGTTGCGGGTCTCACAGTCCTAGACCCCCATACTTTTTTGGTGTGTAGACCGTGACCCATTTTACTAGCACCCATTTACGGTTTTGCCCTGTGGAGCCCCATAAAAAGTTGCATTGTAAAATTTTGATCTTTTTGAGTACCCATCTTGGTGCTACAAGAACTGAGAAGAGGTAGAGAGGCATGGATTGTAAAATTGCCTTTATTAGAATGAGCCTACAGGCCATGTTAAAAGCATGTAGGTCCAGGATGATATGCGATTTTCAATTTTCTCAGTGAGTTGTTGCTAGGAGGTGTGCTTTAAGGCTGAGTTGATTAGTGGAGTGCCCAAATATTTAGATGGAAGTTTGGCTTGTGAGAATCCTATGATTCTGGCAATTATTCTTTGAGTGGCAAGAGGAGTGTGGAAAAAAAAATTTGAGATTTAGCAGTATTAATGGTGGTCCCTGAGGCCATTGAAAAGGTTTCTGGCAGAGCTTTGAAGGCACGGGCTTCACTAACAGAAGGATGTCTGAACAACATATTGTCATCAACAAATTGTTGATGAGTTATAGCAGGGGTTCCATGGGCAGAGATGTCTCTGAGGTCATGAGATTGAACAATAGTCTTTATAAGGCAACCCAGACCTTCTGCCATAATAATAAAGAGGAAGGGGGATAAAGGGTCACCTTGACAAATTCCTCTGGATGGGAAGTAGGTTTTGGAGGGGATTCCATTAACTAGGATGGAGCAAATGGGGGAGGATATGACATTCATAAGCCATCTAATCCAAGTCGGGAAAGAGTCGAAGGCAGTAAGCAATTGTTTTATATAAGACCATCTTAGTTTGTTGAAAGCTTTAGAGAGATCAATTTTAAGAAGCATACCTGCCTATTTATTGCTTTTTAAGGAATGAATGATTTCATGAGTCAATATGATGCCATCCAAGATTTGATGTCCTTCAACATAACCAAATTGTTCTGGAAAAATGAGAAGAGGGAGAAGTGATTTGAAGTGATTGGCAATGACTTTAGAAATGATTTTGTATATGACATTGCACAGAGCAATGGGCCTGAACTTCTCTGGAGTACTCAATTGATCTTCTTTGGGAATGAGAGCTATGAATGTTGCATTGAGAGAAGGAAGTAGCCAATGCATAGCTCGTGATTCTTCTACCACTTTCCAGACTTCCTCTTTTATTAAATCCCAAAAGTGATGGTAGAAGTTAGATGTGAAGCCATCAGGTCCTGGAGCCTTCCCATCTTTCAGTTGATCTGAAGCTGTTTCTACTTCCATCATAGTTACCGGTCGTAGCAAGAGCTGATTGTGCTCTTCTATTATAATTATAGGAATATGCTGGAGTATTTCATTTATTGCAGGCTGTCTATCTGTAGGCAGCTGTTGATGTACTGTTTGAAAGTGATTAGTGAGCTCTCTCTCAATATCTTCCTTGTTTCTCCATTCTCTTTCCCTGTGGATTTTGAATATGCGAAATGGTATTATTCATTCTTCTTTGAATAGTTGTGCAATGAAAGAGTTTGGTATTTCTTTACCCTTCTTTTAGCCATCTGATTCTTGACTTTTGTTTCCAGAGCATTTCCTCTTGTTTCCTTCTTTCTTCCAATTGTGTGAGAAGAGCTTGTTCTTGATGTGCTAAAGTCTCGGTTGTGCCTCCTGTAATGATCTTCTATTGTAGCTCTATCATAATTTGCTCGAGCACTTTTTGGCCTTGAAAGATATTACCGAATGTGGTGTGATTCCAGTACTTGATTTGCCTTTTGATATGCTTCAACCTCTGTTGGAATTTATACATAGTTGAGCCGCTTAAGGGGATAAAGCTCTCCCAAGCTAATTTGACAATATTTTTGAAATCATGGTGAGTGAGCCAAAAAGTTTCAAATCTGAAGGGTTTCCTGTTTGAATTTCCAGGACCCGTCTATTGTAGGGAAATGGGCCAATGATCAGAGTCTGCAATGGGGAGTATTGAGGCGGTAATATCACCTCCTAGATGTACTGAGTTATCAGAGATGAGGAATCTGTCCAACCTGGATGTGATTTGTTGAGAGCCCGACCTTTTATTCTTCCATGTGAAAAGACCATTATCAAATGGTAAATCAAATAGCCAATTATTTTGTATGTATTCTTTGAAGCTACTACTTTCACTATCCAGTTTCCTTCTGCCTCCTTGTTTTTCCTCCAGCCAAGTGATCATATTGAAGTCACCGCCTGTGATCCAGAGTGGATGTGTTCTTGTGGAATTGAGAGTTTCTAGCAATTTTAGCAGCATATTCTTTTGCAGAGTATCTTGAGGGAAGTATACATTTGTTAAGTGACCATGTATATTGGTTCTGATGATGTGAAAAGTGGATTGGATGAAATGATGAGAGGCATAGAAGTCTGTAAGGGAGATGTGCTGCATGTTCTAGACTATAGCAAGCCCCCCCGAAGCTCCTGTTGCACCTACCATGACAGTTTGGCATCCTGACCAGGCTTTGGATAAAATGGAAGCTAATGTGCTAGTATTACATTTGGTTTCTTGCATGAAAAGAATATGTGGTCTTTCATGCTGTATCATGTTCTTTGTCATCCTATATTCTCGGGACTATTAAGTCCTCGAACATTCCATGAGATGAGCTTCATGGTTGACCAGTAGGTAAGGATCTGTAGTATTTAGTCAACTTGGAGCACCTTCCGGACTCCACTAGCATTTCCTCAATGAGGATGGTGGGTTGTAAATCTATCTTTCTGCCTCTTTTCTTCCCATCTTTGGTAATGTGTTTCCCATCCTAACTCCTTCCTTGTTGTATGCCCAGTGTGTTGTGCTGGTGCACTCTTGAGAGTACTACTTCTAGATTTTCAAGTTGCATGTTCGGTATTTTGTCATACTCTTTCTTTTTGCATGCTTTTTATAGGCTGAAAATGTCTAGGTCTCCTAGATCAAAGCTTTCAGGTTCTTCTTCCATGTGACTTTGTTGACTGCTGCCATCCATGTGGTGGGTTGTGTTGAGTGGGTTTGTCAGCAAGTTGTCAATGTCCATTCCTTTTGCGGACCATAGGGCTTTGTTGTGATCTTGAAGGGGGATAGGTTGCGAGGTTGTTGGTTGCGGCTATGAGTTATTCGCCAATGATGGTTGACTAGCATCATTAGGAGTAGGTACAGCAAAAGGTTTGGTGGATGGCGTGAAAGTTGTCTTAGCTATATTGGAAGGATCTGATTCTGGCATATCTAGGTTTGATAGAAGGTCAAAATTGTTGTTGGAGGATGGTGCATCAGAGGATGGTATTTCATTTTTTGGTGTTGTAGGGGGTTTTTTGTTATGCTTCTTTCCATTGGCAACTTTGGTAAAGCCTTCTACATTAGATTTTCCCTCATGGTCTGTGGATTTAGGAGGGGCATTTAGAGGACAATCACAGAATAAATGTCCATGGGCATGGCATTTCCTGCATCTAAAGGGCACATGTTCATAATCTATGGGTTGAATCCATTCAAAGTCATCGTGAAGGAAACTTACCAAATCTGTGAGTGCCTTGTAGAGTTTCATATAATCATAGATGCGTGCATATGCGGTGTACCAACGAAGCTTTGTTTCCTCTGCAATCTTTATGAATTCTCCTAGCCCATTGCCAATAGCTTTAAGTGATTCTTCATCCCAGTATTCCAGAGGTAAGGAATACATGTGAATCCATACTAGTGCCCAGCTGAAGTCTTCCTTGTTTGGATTGAATCGTTCTATCCAGTCTCATAGATATAGATCCACATCATTGAAGAAGTAGTGTCCTCCATCTAGAACGCGATTTCTATCTTCGATGCAGTTGAAGATGGCTGTAAAAAAACCTTTGGGGCCTAGCTGTAGGGTTTCATGTCCCTTGGGCTTCCACTTTGAGGTTATCCATCCTTGCAGAGCCTTTTCGTAGGCCAGTAGCCTATAAATTTTCCTATCAGTGCATGGTCTTTCATATATTGTATTTGTGCATTGATTTGATGACTAGGTAAGTCAATCTTGGGTTGTTCCACTGTAATGGCCATGTAAGTGGACGAAAATGCCTTATTTGGTTCTTCAGGTGCCGCAGGGTTGTTTTCTTTTTCAGTGTTCAGATCTGTTGTTTGTTCTTCTCCTACTGCTGTGCAGGCTGTACTAGTGGCGTTCTGCTCTTCCAGTTATGGGCTGTTCATTTTCTTCCCTATGAGGCTGATTTCCATTGTTGCAACCTGTGGGGGGAGGCCCTACGGCCTCCCCCATAGTGATGTTCATTGGCTTTTTCTACCAATTCAGCCAGACCCACGTATTGCTTGATTCAGAGTCTGCTTTCTCTGTCTCTGCGCTGTGTAAGGGTTTGTCAGAAACCTTAGTCCGCCATTTTCCTCTGCTCACGAGCTCTTTCGATAATTAACAAAAATAAGTTTTGTAATACACTATATCATTTAGTTGCTCATTCTCTATTGTTTTAAATTATGTCTTCTTATGTGTTGTCACACGCACACACACACACACATAGAGTTGTTAGCTAAATCAATCATAAACTTATTAACTCATTACCTTGGTATGTCATAATTAAGCATGTTTATCTGAAGTTGTTCACACATCCAACATCGATGTCAGCTACATATCCTAGGAAAATAAAGATACATTTAAGTATTTTATCAAGGTTAGAAGGCACATTAACTGCAAAGATAAATGCCATTCCAACAATTAGATTATCATATTAAATTTTATCCTTTGTGTGTGAGCCTCATCAAATCTAGTGTTGAGCCTAAGCTCTAATACAACTCTGTAATCACTTCGCTCCCACCCCCTCATTCATCCTAAGATGTGGAATGGTTACCTATATGATCCAATCTCTATGTGTCTTTTAGGAATATGAGGTTACATAACCTCTTTATTTGAAGTCTTCAAATATTAATACTAATACCACTATTATGTTGAGCTCATAGAGAGTTTCCCAACAATGTAACTTTTATCTCAATATGATTCTCAGATCAAAAGTTATAACCATTAAAATTTTGGCCCATTAAAAGGGGGCCATGTCATTAGTATAACCCTATGTGGCACTCATGTGGTCTCTCTTTGTATCCCACATGGTGACATGACATCACCCCACCAAGTCCACAGGGCACCCACACCATTGCAGATTAGGTCACTCTATGCGTTGAAACATTTTCTAATGTGGTTAAAAGATAGATGGCCCAAACCTACCACCCAAAGTGGAGGCCATTGATCCATGTCACCCTGAACTGAGCCCCCTAAGCTCCACTCTTTCTTAGTGAAGATCTTATTACTTTGGTGGTCAAAGGCTCATGGGATCAATGGGACCACCCCAACCCACATCATAATAAGCTAGATTTCCCTAGTCGTAGTCCTCACACAAAATTTCCTCAAGTCAATGATTTGAGAGTTGAAACCCTGGTAGGGCCCACTCTAGTCCATGCAATGTTAGAATGGGGACCATCGATCTTCCTCTTTGCTTGATTAGTTCGAGTGTTGAGGGCCGAACAACTTTCAGCCAAATGGGGTCCACCATTGATGTATTTTGGATCAAGTGTGACCTCAGATAACCTCTTTTCACTCTTGATGGCTTGAAGGCCCGAGAGTTTGATAGGGCCATCCCACTCCTCTGAGCTCATTCAAATACATTACCCAATTCTCAACGACATTTCAACCATACACAAGGCTCAAGAATTTTCTCTACTATTGCTTTGTGTTCTACAATTATTGCTCCACAATTCCACACTCGACTTTGAGCATCCTCTAATCTCTAGTAGAGTGAGAGAGAGAAATATCACACACCAACAACCCAAAAACATAACTGAAATATCAATAGATCAACCTATCCAAATGGATAAATCCAAATAAACACCCTTAGATGAACAACTTAGATCCACTCCTACATAACATATGACTTTTCCCATTTCTCTTTTGTTGTTCTCACATATTTTTCCTCAGTGTCTCATTGTGCATCTGAGGAAACATTTCCTTAGCTCTTCGATCTACTCTTGGAATTGGGCACCACCCTCTTTCTTCCATTATCTCCCTATTTAATGCTTCACTATCTAACAACCCTCGTGTTTCCTGAAGTGTTTTCCCCCTAGGTTTGATTGTCTCCTTGATGTGAGTGGGGGGAAGATGGGCACTATCTTGTGCCCCCTACCACCCTAATATTTTTTCATGAATGAGTATCAACTCGTCATTACTTTCTCAAATCATGTTACTTTGTGAAATATGTCAAATAATATGATTGGCCTACAATTGGTGGCTTAATGATTTAATTTGGCTGGGTTATGGCTTGCAAGGCACGTCAGCAAGAAAGCTTCCCTCAGACTATGGATCCTTAAGGTAGTCCCCCCTTCAGTCGCTATTTAATTAGTTTTAAATAATTAATTTTATCTACTTAATTAGCGTATCAACCAGTCGTAGTTCTCCATGTTGGAATTTCAATCATAATTTAATATTAACAACACATGAGTAAAGCGAAGGATTTTACACTAGGGAGGATTTAGTTACAATAACAATAGATGTAACTAAAATATATGAAATAATTGTTGTTTCAATAGTGGATGCACTAATAGGAGGTGTAGAACTTGGCTAGACAACTTTCTCTAAGGCAATGACAAGTGTTGGGGAGGATGTAGTTGCAGCAACTAAATTGCACCACTATAGCTCACGTAGTTTTAGTAGATACAATACTGGTTGTTGCAATAGTTGATGCGGTGATAGGATGGATCTAATGATAGAGTGGCATAGGGTGAATGTATGTGGGCATGGTGGAGGGTGTAAAGGAAAATATATTGGTTGTTTGAGTCGATACACCTATGGATCTAATGATAGAGTGGCACAGGGTGAATGGATATGGACATGGTGGAAGGGTGTAAAGGAAAACATATTGGATGTTTAAGTCAATACACCTACACTAGTTATACAATAGAGGGAAGCGCTTTAGGGGAGGAAATGGTAATGCCAAGTGTTGGGGGGAACCTAATGGTCAGACTTGGCACGTAATGTGGACTAAATGGGATGGGTGAAGGATGGAATTGGGTGGGTATAAAAGGAGAAAGAACAATGGCACCTACATAGACATTTGTAATATGTTTGATTAGTACAAAAAGATCAATTTCGACTAAACTAAGATATTAAAACTCACATTAAAAGTAGATATAATGTAACATATGCTACGTGGGTGGGAGGTGATTTTCCAATCTTAGGTGGGGATGGTTACTAAGAAGCTTCAATGGACACCTATGGAAACACAACAAATTTAGATTGATTTTTTCTACATAACTTATACATTTGCAAAATAACAAATTTTTAAATCTTGTTAGGTTATCATTGAAGTAGGGCAAGAATAAAGTCATTTAAATAAATAATATCATGTGTGTTGAAAATTAATTTTTTAGTAATATTGAAAAATAAGTGCTTATTTTTCATAGTTAAACATTATAAGTTGCATTAGTCAATTCTAAACTAATAATGGCCAACAAACAAATGGATAAGGCTTGCCTTAATAGAGACTCATAAATAAACCCACTTGAGCTAGAAAGAGGCAAACATGACAATGAGGGGTTAAACAAGTCAACAAATATATCAATATATATTGTACATAACTTTAGATTGATTTCTTCTACATAACTTGGACATTTGCAAAATAACAAATTTTTAAATCCTGTTAAGTTATCTTTAGGTGTTCTTCCACTCCTCTGAATATGACAGAAAAATGGAAGAACACCTAAACAATAATGGTTTCTATAAAATCTTAGATAAGGAACCTAGTGCTAAAATCCTTAGGGAGGTCACCAAGAAAATAAAAGATTCATCTCTTGACACTATTACAAAAAAAGAGAATCACTCCTACTAGCTCCATCACTCCTAGAGAATACGGAGCTCCCAAAGTTCATAAACACGGTATCCCGTTAAGATATATAGTCAATATCATAAGTTCACCCACCTACCTCCTTACTCAATACCTTGCTAAAAAGTTACGTCCCTTAGGCGAAAACACCTCATCTTATATAAAAGACTTCGCAACATTCGTTTAAAGGACCAAAAACCTTGAAATGAAAGATGAAGATCTCATGGTGAGTTTTGAAATTATTTCCTTGTACACTATGATACCGATAGAAGAAGCCATCGACGTTATGAAATCAATTACTGATAACGACACTATAGACCTCCTAAATTTTTTCCTAAAATCATCATATTTCATCTTTAAAGGAAAAAATTTTGAACAAACTCATGGAGTAGCAATGGGATCTCCTCTATCTCCTATAATTTCTAACATATACATGGAACATTTTGAACAGAAAGCCCTCAAATATTTTCCTTACATCCCAGAAGAATGGAAAAAATTTGTCAACAATGTTTTTGCAAAATGCAGTGATGGTAAAAATAAACTGGAAGATTTTTTAACTCACATTAACAGTCTCTCAAGTCACATTAAATTCATCATTTAAATAGAAAAGGATAACCAATTACCCTTTCTTGACATCCTTTTATCCAAAGAAGATGAGAAACTTATCTCCCAAGTGTAAAGAAATAAAACTCACATTGAAATATACATATACACAAATTCTCATCACCATCCCAAACAAAAATATGGAATTATTAAAACCCTAACTACAAGAACTACTAGAATTTCTGACTCTGATAACCTAAATCACCAACTAAGCCACCTCCACCTAGTCTTTGAACATCATGCATATAATAAAAACATCATCCAGAAAACCATCCGTCAAACCCTGAATAGAAATAATATAAAGAAAACCCTAGACATATCATTGTGCAATACAGCATACGTTTAGATAATGTAGGGAATATGCTAGCTTAAAAATAAATTATTGGGGGGCGCGACCTGTGACTTTTAGCCCGGAAAGAGTCAAAAGTGATCGTAATTGTTTAGCGCGTGACTACGATGACCTTGAGGCCGAGTTTCATGCGCAACATCATTCCGTACTTTGGCACGACAGGATGTGCGGCCACTGCTTTCACGCGAAAACGCAGGATGATGGAGGAAGCGACCCACTTCATCTGCAGATAGGCAACATCCCTCCCTAGGCACCGGCGAGGGCCTTCGTTGAACACCGGGTATATGAACTCCGACTTGGTCATGAATTTCCCATTGTGGAGCCATCGTTCTGGCTTGAAATCGCGGCAATCCGCGCCCCATATGCTCTCCATTCGGGCCATGGAGTACCATAAACACAACACCCCGGACCCCTTGTTTACCCTCGTTCCATCCGGCAGCACGTCGTCGTTCGCAACCACTAAATTCTCTAATGCAGCCGACGGGTACAGTCGCAGAGACTCTGAGAGTGCCGCATGCAAATAGTTCATATCTTTTAACTCATCCAACGTAAACGCTTCTTCGTGGTCTGCGTGGTTTCATGTTTTCTGCGCTTTATTATGCCTTTGAACTCCGTCAAAATATTCTCTTCCACGCGAGGGTGGTGCTGCACAAGCCACAAGAACCAAGCGAGCGCCGGGGCCGTCGTATCCCTGCCTGCCATTATGATGCTTACGCAGGCGTCTCTCAACTGATCGTCAGAATACACGCGGCCGTTCGTCTCCTTCTCGAGGGGCGGAGGAGGAGAGGCAAAAAACCCCGAGAATCCTCACAATTCGCACTGTTCTGCGCTATCTTTCGCCTCGTCGTAGCACAGATCTCCGCAATATAATCATCTATGACTTTTACATCTTTACGGATCTGCCGTTCTGGCCCCAAATTCAGAAATCTCAGTGTCTTCCAGTAAAGCGCCGGCACAAGAAACCGACGCATGGAAAGCTCGATGGCCCGGTCATATGCCTCTGAGAAACGATTATGTGCGAGGTCCAGGCTCAGGGACCCCGGATCGAATCCGAGGGCGAAATTAGAGATGCTGTCGAAGGTGTAGCGATGAAAAACCTCCTGGAGGTCAAGAACAATGCCCTTTTTAGCCGCGCTGGAACAATGGAATAAGTCTCTGGTGTACTAACCTCAAAGTGGTCTGAATAACGTCGTTGCGGGTTTTGGCGGCGGCAAAAGTCGTGGACGCGGTTGCCCTTAATTGCCTCCACGTCTCTCCTTCTTGGAGTAAAATGGCCATGTCGCCATAAACGTCGCCAAACACCTGGCGGAAGTAGTCGCCCTTCACGAAGTTATGGAACTTTATCTTCAGAACGTACTCAACATTAGTAGGATCTGCCGTCACCACCCATTTCGTCCATGCGCCCTTCCTATATGTGATCCCCCGCCCAGGATAAGCATCTGCGTAACCCATTCGTATATATCATTGTAACTGTAAATCAACACGAGAAGCAAGCCCACGAGAGACAGCCTTCCGGGCGCTTTCTGCCCACGGTAAAACCAGCTCGCCGCTGCAACACTCAACACTGTAAACAGTGCAACAAAGAGCCATCCCTCAGTAACTCCTACTCCCTCCATTGCCAGAGACCCTGCTCAGTTCGAGGCACCGGACTGACTCGCCTTTTGAAGAAGCTCGGACCTCCACTTGGTGACTGATGTCATTGATACATCGAATTTGGGTCTCATTAAGACCGTGGACGCTTCTTCTTTTCTCCCCACGAGGGAAGAAAAATCGGCCCTCCACTTATCCCAATAATACACCGAATTTGGGTCCCATTAATACGGCGAAGGGTCTTCTTTTATCGCACACCGGCGGCGAATCGGGCAAAAGTTGGAATGCAAAATATGAAAAGGGAAAGAAAAATCGGCCCTCCACTTGATGAGTGTGATGTCAATAATACACCGAATTTCTGTTTTGGACTCTTCAGTAGCGAATGGGAAAAGTTGGAATATAAAATAGGGAAAAAGGGAGTTGTGGATTTTAGTGTAGAATTTGGTGGAAATATTTGAGGTGAAGTGTTATTTAAATTGGTTTTTTTACATGGATTTAATATTTTGAAAATTTCTAGGGTACTTTGGTTGTGCAGGGGTTACCCATCAAGCTAAATTAGACAGGGAAAACCCACCAAAAACACTTCCAAAATGTCTTATCAAAGACAACTCAGATAATGAAAAGTTGACCACAACATGATAGTAATGGTATAAAAATTGGAATGCAAGTTTTAAGATTGTTAAATGTTAATACGGATGAACTTAGTAGTGTAAGCGTCAAATCACTGACTTCATAGTTAAATGTTAATAAAGACCAATTTATAGTAAGCATCAAATCACTTACTCTCTGATATATTTCACATTGCCAAGATTTTTTATGAGTATATTGTATCACTTTGTCAAACTAATAACTTTCTATTAATTGTTTGAAATGAAAACAAATTTTAATAAATTTTCTAAAATTTTATAATAGTTGTCTGCATATTGCACTTGTTTAAAAATCATAAAATAAGTGACATGTATCACAAGGTAAGTGCCTTAATGTGTATTATAGATTGAAATAGCTATAGCTATTCTATTTTCATAGTATATTTGTTTCAATTTTTTTTTGGATAATAGCAATATTAAGATTGAAATGCAAGATTGAAAAACTTGGCTGCAATATCAAGGTTAGAATGCAACATTGGAAAAGTTGATAGCAATGATGTAAAATAGGAAAAGTTATTTTTTCAACTTTCTTCTTGTTATGATAGAGATATCACAAATGCATCATAAAAAATGATCATAAAATATGATCACCCTGATCATGCCCTTAAATAGCATTGTTATTTAGAGTTAAATGTAAAACTATTATCATGTTTTTGCATATTGTTTTTCTAGACTCATCTCATGAACTATATAAAATTATTATCATATTTTTACTTTTAGATAGCTTTGTTATTTAAATTTGAATACAAAATTATTAGTATGATTTTATGCTTGTTTCTTAACAATGATATCCTCCTCATTTTGGGTTAACTTAAACTTTCCAACAAGTAGAGAGACTATTCTAGGTATAATGAACATTTAAATTCTAATTTTTTTCCAACTATAAAAAGTATGCAATTTGAAAAATAAATTTTCCAATTACATAAATAGTAATTTATAACAAACTAATAAAAACTTCACTAAATAAAAAAACAAAAAAATTATAAAAAACATATATCTTACTAAACCAACATGAAAAATAAAGCTAAAAATAAAATGAGTTTCTTATACACAATTATGCAATATAATCACTCTTACAAATAAAGTTTAGTTAGATAAAGAAAACCAAAAATATATTTGAAACACTTAAAAAATGTAAAGGGACAATTTACTAGACCCCAATATTCTAAGAAAATAAATACTTATTTCTCAAAGCAAACAATTTTTTTCCAAAGTGAAAAATTAAATGTGATATCGAAAATTTGTGAAAAATTAATTGTGATATCCAAAAATTGAAAGTTTACGGATTTGATTTTGAAAGATCAAATCTTGAGATAACATAAAAGCTTTAAAGATGAATTTATACAAATATAAAATAAAATAACATTACCAATTCAAAATAACATACTATTGGAATGTAAGGGATGAATCCTTGACATGAAATTATCTATTTGTACGTGATCGGTACATTTCTAGGAAAGCAATGTTTCAATCCTACGCTAAAAACGACCCTAGAATATTTTCATTGATTCCTTTTATTGCTTGTGGAGATATTTGAAACGTTTACTCACCATTTTCTTAATTGTTCATCCATGAAAAAAATAAATGAAAAAATAAAACTTAAAATTTAATTAATGTTATCTTTTGAAATCTATTAAAAACCACATGATTCTAACTTCTGATCAGGTGATTAACTTCAACCCTAAGTAATCTTGTTGAATCATAACTTAATGAAATGAATACAATTATAATGAAATAACCCTTCATTTAAACCAGTAACATAACCCATTTCTGATTAGAATAATGTAACGGACCGTAGAAACTACATACATCAGTAACAACCTTTATAGGTTTTATTCATACATTTTATTAATAAAGACGGAAATCATAATCTACTCAGCACTATTCTACATAAAATAGATGACACTGTGCATCCAGCTACTTATACATGCTCACCGTTGGACTGATTCAAGACTGTTAACAGAGGATTTAGGCTACACTGTAAAGGCTCCAATTTAGCTCTCCAATCTTCAACCAAACATTTCAACAATAATAACTATATTTTAATGTTTTCCTTTCTACCGAGAGACGCAAGTACCCCTCTCCTTTTCTTTCGATCACCTTCTCTTCCTGATTCTGAATTTTCGATTGGTTCCTATATGGTTGCACTCATTTCCTGCACTGAAGTTCCAGATTAATTAGTCTAAATATCTTTTTTAGCACTTGTTAAAAATCCTTCTATCAACCCAAAAATATCCTACTTAAATGGGTATTGGACATATGGTGAAAATAGAATCCGAGGTGCCATGCCGCAATTTCCAAGGAGTCATCGTCGTTCTGGGCTTAGTTTTGCAGGGGAAAAAGCTTGTCTCAAGGAAACTTGACCTCCACGGAGGAGTGAGGGATTAATAAAAGGAATGGACCTGCACACAGGAACGAGGAATTAGTAAATGGAATACATAGAAAGATTAATGAAAAGGTGAATTAATCCGGTAAATTTTTTTAAGAATCATAAGTTTAAATTGTTTAATGTGTAAATTTCTAGTTCCATAAAAAGTTTTTAGGGAATTAAATCTGTTTATACATTCAAAAGTGAAATTTAAACCAGAAGAATCACAGTCTTAATCTTGATAGAAATTATGTTATATTATTCCAAAAGCAAAAAAAAAGCATTTCATCTATTAATTCAAATTAAACACTTAAAAAGTGGTTCCACCATGAAAAAAACTCAAACCATATCGAAACTATTATTATACCCAAAATTCTTAGTTAAGTTTAATCTCTAATTAAAAAAAATATTAAAATATATGACTTTATATAAATTAAACTCTTAAAAAGTGGTTCCACCCTGCAAAAAACTCAACCATATCGAAACTATTATTATACCTAAAATCCTTAGTTAAGTTTAATCTTTAATTATTACAAAAAAAAATATTAAAATATATCACTTTATATAATTTTAAAATGAATAAGAACAATGTATAAATGAAAAAGTTAAATTTCCGTAAAAGTCGTGCCAAGAAAAAAAAGTTGAAGTGTCAAAAAGTCATATATAACTTATCCTCATGTGCGTTTTAGTGGATTAATTTTGGAAAGTATTTAAAAAAAATCCCTTACACAGGAGTTAAATTTGACATGCGTATGTACGTTTTTAGCTTTTTTACTCTACTACTGGTTTCCAAATCTACACGTCATTGGTGACTGCAAAATAATTTTTGAAAAACTCATATTGACGAGTGTACCTAAAATTGACCGGTTTTAATTATATATATATATATATACACGATCTAGTACAACCTCAATAATTGAGACTCGATAGCATGAAATCATGGAAAGGTCACATAGTTAAAGGTTGCAGAACAAAGCAATAAATTTCAACGTTATTTGTGAATGTTATCTCGAATTTCTATGCAACATGCATTAATTAGGTTGGTAAGTCATCACCTCCCATATAGTAGCTACTAGCCTACCAATTATGTTCACAGCTTTCAGTTCAAATTTCAAATTTTGATTATGTTAATTGAAAGGCTATAGAACTTGGAGGTTGAAAGTCACAGTTTGAGAGTAAATTGTAGACCATTGGCACAATTTGAGAACAGGGATGTGTTTGGTGGTCCTTAAGCTTCTCACCTGTAGATTTCGGCAGAGGTAAGTGGTTTCCGAGTTTTATTGACATATATAATGCAATATTGAAATAATGACTTCATTAAATATATGTATAGTGATCTCTTTTAAATTTGATTAAATATATGAGTAGAATTTGTATCTCACATATTTGTAGTTTAGCCATGAGATCTCTGCAAAATACTTTTCTTTCCACCGTTCTTTGAACTTCATAACATAAATCTGGATGCCTTTCACCGATGATGCCCCTTTAGCCTATTCTTTGTCAGTGTGCTTATGTAGTGTACACAATTTAAAAGTAGGTTGCTAAATTTCTTTTCACAAATGCTCCTTGCAGATTGCAAAAATAAATTTCCATCATCTTGACAACCCCTGAATTAATTCTAAAATCCTCACTAGTTGCACTGGTCCTTTGAGATATTGTAGAAGTTTACCCATTGAGAAACATCTAGCAATCTGCTCCTTGCATGTTTGCCTAAGAGAAATCCTGCTTTTGTTAGGTAGTATTCCTTACACCACTAAATGTCCCTTTCAATTACGGTGCTAAAACCTATTAACAGATTTGTGTTGTTGCTAAAATTCATTTAGTTGAAACTTGAAACCATGATCCCTATAAAACAGAGAATAATACAAAACAGAGAATATCAGAGAATAATACAAAATAGAGAATATCCCTTCTATATTGCCGTCATTTAACAAATAAATTCACCATAGATCAGTATCAACATTTTAGCCCTCACTTGTTGAGTTTGGTTTTTTTTCCCTATTATCAAATCTAAGATGTGAATTATTGAGTTTAATCATTCCAGTGTGGAGATAAACCTGAAAGATTTTGGATTATTCAATAAATATCATAAAAATTTCTTAGATATTTTTGTTTTTTGTTGGGAAATTTGGTAACATATTTTTTTAAATTGTGATTTATTTATTTTTTATCGTTTTAAACATTTTTTCAAAAAAATCTAAGAAACAATAGATTTTTATATAATAAAAAATATGTGAAACACTATATTTTTTATATATTATATATCTTACATTTACTGTTAATTAAAATTAAAAAAATACAAAACAAAGAATAATTAGACTATGTTATTCAATGAAGGAATGGTGTTACAGTGGAGGGTGCTATAAAGGATATGGGTTAAGTAATAATTAAGTCCCGAATCAATGCCAATAACTACCAGTTGCTTCTTTTAGTAAACACTTATATCACATAACTTGTATTGATGATTTTGAATTTAGTTTTTTCCTATTATCTAATTTAGGATGTGACTTATTGCCAGTTTGGAGCCCAAATTCCAGAAAATGAGATGAGATAATAAGCCTGAAAAGTTTTGGATTATTTAAGTAATATCACACAAATTTATTAAATATTTTTTTTTGAAATTTAGTAATATATTTTTTTAAAATTGTGATTTTTCCTATTGTTTAAATTTAAATTTACAAATACATTATATAAAGCTTATACAAATAAATATTCAAAATCATATGATGAGCAGTTTAAAAATAAAACCGCATCTGATGAGTAGGAACACCAGTCAAATTTAACCCCTGCCGTCAAATTTAACCCCCGCCCCTACGTAGGAATTAGGTTGAAAAGTTCACAATCATTGCTTTTAAACCCAACAACAATGCGTCACACTATGAAGTGAATATAATAAAATACAATGGAAAATATGTCACAGTATTTCGTGTTTCATATCGTCAGCCGGCACGTCACATTATGTCACCAGTTCAGCCATTGAATGCAATAAAGAGACATCAATGAGATATGTGGAGTGCAGCAATGATTGAAAAGCTGAGGGATTTTACAAATTTTGGTCAATCCGTCCACTCACTTAATTTGATTTTCTATCAAATGAATAGATGCGACTTACAACCAAAGAATAGTGCGGGCTCTTCAGTCTTCCCCTGGTTTGTTTACGTTTCGTTATTAGATAGACAATAATGTATATTAGATTTTTCTTCAATAAAATTCAGTTCAGTCTTCTTCTTCTCATAAGAAATTAATAATAATAATATAAAAATATATAAAATTCTATCATTTCATATTATATTAAATAAAATATTTATTAAGTTATTTTTATGGTTTATTTTATATTATATTAGTACAATAACATTAATAAATGTGGTTGATAAAAGTCAATAAGCATATATCAACCATATTTATTTTTGAAGATTTATAAATCTAAATGAATCCATAGTATTAATTTTGAATGCGTCACAATCATGACCTATCATCTACTTGTCTTATTATTTTTATGATGAATCATAATTGTGACCCAAAATGTGTATTCAAAATGAAATCATAGATTCATTTGTGCTTTTTAAATCTTCAAAACCTATCCACATAAACTTTCAAACACATTTATTATTATTTATTTATAAATATTAACATTAATAATTTATAATTATTTATAAGTTATATATTATCACCACCACTAGCATCATCATCATTATTATTATTATTAAACTAATAAAAATATTAATAATTAATAATAAAAAAATATTACTATTCATAAATATTAAATATTAATAATAAATAATTAACATTATTATTAATAATTTATATATTAAATTGTTAATATTGTCCACATGGCCTTGGATCGATGTTGATCAGGTACTCTGTTACGGCACTCCTTAATGTGAAGTCACCAGTTCAATTCCCCGTCTCGATCAGAGTGAGATATTACTCATGATGAAGATGTATTCTTGCCAAGGTTTAAAAAAAATGCTAATAATTAATAATAACTATAATTGTTAATAATTATTATAATTATTGTGCTTAAAGGAATAAATATTATAAACCAAATGGATTGACACTATAAACCAAGATCAATTAATTAATATTTATAAATAAATGTAGTTATTAATAATTATTAAGAATAAGTAATAATAATAATTATTGTTCTTAAAAGAGATAAATATTACAAACCAACTCGATTGATACTATAATGAATTGATACTATAATATCAACTACATTATTAAATGTGGTTGATATAGGTTGATAAGGGTAAATGGACGTGGATATAATA
>APFE030763383.1:52310-120580 GCA_000404065.3 Pinus taeda | reverse complement strand
GATTTTCTACAACTAATTAACTCAAGATGAATTAATTAATTATTTTACAAACAACTGCTAAGATCAAATTCGAATTTTACTTCTCTATTTTCGTTCAGGGACTAACTAAAATAGGAAGGTATCCTGAAATGCTATTTATAGCAGTACTAAATTTAACACTTCTATACTTAGCATTTCTTGTTGCTATTTTCAACACTCTCTCTCATCAAGAAAGGGATTATCAGTAACCCCAATCCTGTATCTGTGGAACTCGAACTTGCATTTTGATAATGCCTTCGTCAAAATATATGTATCCTATTCCTCGGTCAAAACATACTGCAACAACATGATCCTCTTGACCACACAGTCTCGAAGATGGTGATACTAGATATCAATGTGCTTGGACCTATCATGAAAAACTGGATTCTCAGGGAGTTTGATACAAATCTGATTATCGCAGTAGATCATGGTTGGATCCATCCTCTGACCAAACAATCCCACTAGAATCTTTCGCATCCAAATGGCCTCACATGCAGCCTGACTAGTAGCCATGTATTCAGCCTCTGCTGAGCTAAGTGCAACTGACCTCTGTTTCTTGCTGTACTAGGAAACTGTAGCTGAACCAAGGTTGAAGATTCCTATAGAAATGCTCTTCATGTCTGATGGACTTCCTGCCTAATCCGCATCTGTGAAGCCTTGAAGCTTCACTCCCTCTATCTGTTTGTACCACAATCCAAACTGAGATGTGCCTCTGAGGTATCTCAGCACATGCGTCACTGCCTTCAAAAACATCATGGTAGGATGAACCATAGCTTAACTTAGTTGGTTCATTGCAAAGCATAAGTTTGGTCGTGTGTTCACTAAATACATAAGTGAACCCACCAGCTACTGATAAATAGTAGCAGCTACTACCTCACCTAAAGTAGCATCCTCCTTCCTCCAGTTCCTAGCTAGAGGAGTCTGCATGTGCTTGCACTACTCCATGTGAAAGCGCATGAGTATCTCATTGGCATACTTGCCTTGAGACACAAATACTTCACCATATTTCTGCCACACCTCCATGCCTAGAAAGTAGTGCATAAGACCCATGTCTTTCATTTCGAACTCTCTTTCAAGGTCCTCCTTGCAAGACTGGATCAGCTGATCATTACCTATCAAAATAAGATCATCAACATAAAGAAAAATGATCAATGGCCTACCTTCTACCATGATGTGGTAAAGGTTCACATCTGTTTCACTCTTGGTGAAGCCCAACCCAGTGAAATAGCTGTCGATCTTGGTGTACCAAGAACGAGGTGCTTGCTTCAGCCCGTATAAAGCCCTCTTCAGTCAGCACACATGTGACTCACGATCGAAGGTCTTGAAACCCTTTGGCTGCTTAATGTACACCTCCTCCTCAATCTTCCTATTGAGGAATGTTGTCTTCACATCCATCTGATGGATCTTCCAACCCATCTGAGCTGATAGTGTCAACATCAATTTGATAGATGAGTACCTTACTATAGGAGCAAAGGTCTCATCATAGTTGATCCCCTCGACCTGTGAGAAACCACGGGCAACAAACCTTGCCACATGTTTCTCAACACTGCCATCAGTTGTCTGCTTTACCTTGTAAAGCCATCTGGAACTCACCACTAACTTGCCCTGAGGTCTTGGGACAACATCCCACACACTGTTCCGAATGATAGAGTCACACTCCTCTACCATTGCATCAACCCAGACTGGTTTTTGTTGGGCAATTTAATTGCTTAAATTGCTTTCATTAAATTATCAACAAGGGAAACTCGTAAGCTTGTGATGATGCCAACAAAATATATGCAGGAGTAGGCAACTAACTCTATGTTTAACTAAGTGATTTATGATTCAATATAATATGCAAGGGAAGAGGCTCCTAATTGAGGAGGTCCTGGTTGTCCTTCCCTACAGTATTATAGATTGAAAATAAATCATTAATTACATAAAACTAGAAACTTGAAATAAAGACAAGGGAATGAATTTAATTGTTGTTCAAATTCAAATAGAGAGAAAGACTAACTTAGTCCCTTGATTGTCCCCTCATATACTGATCCAAACTAAACTAAGATTCATTCATAAGCATAAGAAATGAAATAACTTGAAACTTAAGGGCAAAAGAATGAATTTCAATTATCATGCAAATCAAATAGAGGGAGAGCCTAACTTAGACCCTTGGTTGTTCCCTCATATGTTGATAAGATTTTAATTTAAAACTCATTCATCAATCACAAACAAATCCTCAAACATCTAAGCAATGAAATAAGATCTATTATGAAATAAAATGTTCCTTTGATCCTTTTAGAGTGAGCTCAATTCTCCTAAGAACAAAGTGACAAGCTATTCCATAAATTCATATACTACATCTAAAACAATATATCGAAATTTATGTAAAATGAAGCTTTATTCTATTCCATCATAAGTTGGATACATGCTCCAAGAGTCCTTCCTTTTGGAATGGATAAGGTACTCCTATTTATACAAAAACTATGATAACAAACTCATAAATGTAGACCCACTATTCCCTCCTTTGACCCACATATTTCTCAACCAATGGTGACACATAAACCTATCCTCCATTATCTCCTCCATGAGGTCCATGATCTTCTCCATGAGGTTCATGATCTTCTCAAATTCGAATTTGAACATAGAGTGCCACATAAGGATGGCTTGGAAGCTTCCTTTGTACCTACACATGTCAACAAACTCATTCTAATTGTTAGGTATAAGTATAAGCATATTATTTTCTAAAGTTTAACCATAAATCCACTTTAAAATGTTAAGAATTAATAAACTTTGGAAAAGCAAAGTTATAACCCAATGATGAGGTAAATGTAATGATGTGGAGGTAGAATGGAGGTGACATGAAGGTAATATGGAACTAATCTGAAGGTATTGGTGAATAATGGAGTGAGAATAAGGACTATTTTGAGGCCCAACAATTTTTGCACTTCCTCCTGGAATGAAGAAGGTTCAGTATCTACACACTCCCCAACTAGGGCCATGTACCTAGTGTACCGCTCGGGCGACCTCCTCTGTCTGCGCTGAGAAGACGACTATCCCACATTCTCCCGCACATCCAGCATCAACTTGTCAACTTCCCTTGAGCATTTCCACGCATCTCTAGAAGTCTCAACATGAGTGGATGTCTCCACTCCCAGATCCTCTGGATGCAGTTGTTCCACATCAATCTAAGGCTCCTCCTCCTTAGGAACTGAAAATTCCTCCTCTGCATCCAACTTGAGCTCCCTCTCAAGTGATACTCACATGGCTTTCTACTCGTCGAACTTCAGATCCCTACGTACCATTGTCCTCTGACTGGTAGGTAGGTTCACCTGATAGTTGTGGGGTGTATCTATGTACCCCACAAGTATTCCCAACTTAGTTGTTGGATCTAGCTTCTTTCGGGCATCTTTCATCACATGATAGTAAACTGATGATCCAAAGATTCGAAAATGAGTCACATCTGGTCGCTTCCCAGAAAAGGCCTCCATAGGTGTCTTCATTCCCAGTATACGGTGCAGGCTTCTGTTCTGCAGGTATACTGTTGTATTGCATGCCTCAGCCCACAAATGTAGTGGTAGACTTTGGTCATGCAACATCGCTCGAGCTGCTCCCATAATCGATCTGTTCTTCCTTTCGGTCGCCCCATTCTATTGTGGGTTATGGGGTGCTGTCAATTCCCTTTTAATTCCTTCTGCAGTGCAGAAGTCTTTAAACTATTGGGAGACATACTCTCCACCATTGTCGTTACACAAGGCTTTTATTTTCTTTCCAGATTCTTTCTCTGTCAAGGCTTTAAACTCACAAAAATTTAAGAAGGTGTGATTCTTCTTTTGCATAAAGTAGATCGAGCATCTACGAGAAAAATCATCAATAAAAATAACATAGTACCTTTGCTTAGCGGTGGAGGTTGTAGAGAAAGGTCCACAAACATCTAAGTGAACTCGCTCTAGGATTGCTCCAGCTCTATTGTCTTGATTCAAAAAGGAAGATTTCGCATACTTACCCAAGGTACAACCTTTGCATGTATTCGTCTACTCTAATTTTCCCTTGGGAAGTCCTGTAGAAATTTGTTGCATGATCTTCAAGGCACCATGGTGCAAGTGGCCCAATTTTCTATGCCATAGCTTGCCAACATCTTGGCTCTACACCATCTCAGCTTTGGAACTCAATGCAACACAGTTGTCTACCTCCAGCTTGTAGAGATTCTTTACTCGAATTCAAATTTGCTTAGTCTGTCCAGTGCTGATATGCCTTAGGAATACCTTTCCTTTGCTAAAGACTACATCATAGCCTTTATCTTCTATCATAGCAACGAACACAAGATTCTTCTTCAAACCTGGTATGTGTACATTACATCAGTCAGGGTGAGGGGAGCTCCATGCTCCCTCTGAAACACAACTGTACCTTCACCTGAAACACGGTACTTTCCATCATCGTCCATCTTGATCCACATATGGAGATCCTTCTCCTCCAAGATACTGAAAATATTCTTGTCACCTAACAAGTGGAATGAAGCTCCACTGTTTAGGTACCACACACATCCCACCATGGATGAAACCATGCATGCGATAAGAGAGAAATCTAACTCAAGCTGTGATGCCAGTGCCTCACCATCAAATCCCTTCAAGGATCCCTTCTTGGATTTCTTTTGTGGACAATTTGTAGCATAATGGCCCACTCCATGATAATGAATGCATCACACTTTTGATTTGTCAAACTTCTTCCCACCATGGGAAGAATCGGGATGGGACGCCTTCCCTTTCCCTTTCCTCGCCTTACTCGCTAAGGCTAGATTTTCTTCATCATCTTGCTTTGATGAGGATCCATCTCTGGTGCTTCTTCTTATTTCCTCTTGCATCAGATCTGACCAAAGTCGTTCCCAAACTGGTAGTTTTTCTCTTCCATTAACTGAGTCTTGGTAGCTATGCCAGCTCTTAGGAAGATTGAGCAGTGCAAGATTCACCATGTCATCATCAACTGTCTTGATCCCTACACTTCCATGCTCATCCTTGCAGGTGGTGAGCTTGTTCAGATATGTAGAGATCGTGTCGCCCTTTTCACACTTGATTTTCTGAAACTTGCCTTATAGTGCCAGCTTCCACTGATCGCTATTGCTCTGATATAGATCTTTCAATGTTTTACACATTGAAAATGGTGTCTCCTTCCCATGGAGACTCGAGACTATGTGGTCTCGAACTCCCTCTAGAAGGATTCTCCTTACTCTAGCCACACATTTCTTCCATTCCGCCAATTCTGTAGCATCAGTCGGCTTGGGGACTTCTTGATCAACGAAGTCCTTTAGACCGTTATCCTCTAATACTGCTTCCATGCCATCCTTCCAAGCTATATAATTTGAGCTTCCATCAAGGGCATACTCGAGTTTTAAATCGTTCAATGCCATTGGTGAAATTGAGATGTGATAAGAACTCAATTTCTATATTTAGGAACCTCAAACTTTGAACTTCTCCCTTCTTGTATATAGTTCTCTCCTTTGATCACCTTTGTTCCGATACCATGTAGAAATTTTCACTGTAGATCAACAAATTATGCAATATACTAAAGCAAAATACAAGATCTACTTCTACAACAAACTTTGCGGAAGTTTAATCGAATATGAGCAAGATCAATTAGAACACATATAACTGAGAATGAGAAATCAGTCACACATGAACACAGAAGAATAACCTGGGGAAAGCCTTAGCCTAAAACCCCAATCTCTGTATTATCATACAAGTGGAGATATGTTCAAGTTACAAAAAGAATCAGCTCTCAAGCTATCCTACTCTCTCTGCAATCAAAACAATACAACTCATAGACTGAATAGACACTAGATATGCCTTCCCTCAACCCTCCAAGCCTCCTATTTCCTTGTGTAGTTTTCCTTGGGGTCCAGTGATGCCACATGTGTGAATTGGCCTCATCACACTCACTAAACTGAAGAAGTAACTATGCAATCTCCAAGGAATGAATTCCTTCTGCATTTATCCTCTAACACTGCTTCCATGTGATCCTTCTAGGCTATATAATTTGAGCTGCCATCAAGGGCATACTCAAGTCTTAAACCGTTCAACGCCATTGGTGAAATTGAGATGTGATAAGAACTTGATTTCTATATTTAGGAACCTCAAAATTTGAACTTCTCCCTTCTTGTATATAGTTCTCTCCTTTGATCACCTTTTCTCTGATACCATGTAGAAATTCCCACTGTAGATCAACAGATTATGCAATATACTAAATCAAAATACAAGATCTACTTCTACAACAAACTTTGCATAAGCTTAATCGAATATGAGCAAGATCAATTAGAACACATATAACTGAGAATGAGAAATCAATCACACATGAACAAAGAATAATAACCTGGGGAATGCCTTAGCCTAAAACCCTATTCTCTGTATTATCATACAAGTGGAAATATGTTCAAGTTACAAAAAGAATCAGCTCTCAAGCTATCCTACTCTCTCTGTAATAAAAAAAATACAACTTATAGACTGAATAGACACTAGATATAACTTCCCTCAGCCCTCCAAGCTTCCTATTTCCTTGCGCAGTTTTCCTTGGGGTCCAATGATGCCACAGGTGTGAATTGGCCTCATCACACTCACTAAACTGAAGAAGGAACTGCACAATCTCCAAGGAATGAATTCCTTTTACATGCAAGAGATATTCACAATGGAATATTCCTACAACTGATAGTACATTTTCCCTCCATCTGATCTCAACTAGGTCTCTATCTGAACTAACATGCATGAGTTACTTATGAGAGAATATTCAGTTATCTAAAGTGCAACAGTTACATGCATGCATGCATTAACTAACTAAACTCACAATTAATTCAACAAACTGTTTGAAATAATCTAACTGGACTTGACTCAATTAACTATTACAACTGAATATTACAACTCATCCTTATCTCTTTAACTGATGGATAAATTCCTCAATCAATGGAGAAACTGTTGCATGTCCCCACAGAGACTTCATGTTTGATTTTCTACACTAATTAACTCAAGATGAATTAATTAATTATTTTACAAACAATTAGTTGCTAATATCAAATTCTAATTTTACTTCTCTATTTTAGTTCAAGGACTAACTAAAATAGGAAGGTATCCCGAAATGCTATTTATAGAAGTATTAAATTTAGCACTTCTATATTTAGCATTTCTTATTGCTATTTTCAACACAGGAGATTTATATTAAACCTTAGGATTAATATTAAAAATGCTCTGAATAATAGTATACCCTAGGAATATGAACCCTAAGATTAATAAACCTAAGGGATTAATATTATAAACCCAAGGGAATAATATTAAATCCAAGGGATTAATATTATAAACCCCAGGTATATAAACCCTAAGATAAATATTATAAACCCTAAAATAAATATGCTTGACCACAGTTGATTTTCATATTGAGATAATCTTTGTCATAATGCAATGTTGGACCCTAGTTGACCATGATTGATTTTCATATCGAAACAATCTTTGTCACATTGCGACGTTGGACCATGGTTAACAATGGTTGACCATGGTTGATTTTTATGTTGAGACAATCTTTGTCATAATGTGACGTTGGACCATGGTTGACCATGATTGATTTTTATAACAATAAAATCCTATGATAAACGCTAAGATAAATATTATCAACCAAGGTATATAATCCCTATAATAAATATCATAAATGTTAAAATATACATGGTTGACCATGGTTCATTTACATATTGAGACAATATTTTTCACAATACGACATTGGACCACAATTCACCATGATTGACCATGGCTTATTTTCATATTGAGATAATCTTTGTAACAATGCAATGTTGGACAATGGTTGACCATGGTTGATTTTCATATTGTTAAAATATTTGTCACAATGTGACGTCAGACCATGGCTAACCATCATTTACCATGATTATAAATGCAAGAGATTTATATTAAACCCTAACATTAATATTATATACCCTATGACTAATATTATATCCAAGGAATATGAACCTTAAGATTAATAAACCCAAGCGTTGATATTATTAACCGGAGGGAATAATCAACCAAAGGGATTGATAATAAACCCCAAGAGATTAATATTATAAAACCATTGTATACAAACCCTAAGATAAATATTATAAACCCTAAAATAAACATGGTTGACCATTGTTGAGTTTTTATATTGAGACAATCTTTTTCACAATGCGACATTGTACTATGGTTGACCCCAGTTAACCATGATTGATTTTCATATCAAGAAAATCTTTCTCATAATGCAACATTGGACCATGGTTGATCATAGTTGATTTTCATATTGAGACAATCTTTGTCACAATGCAATGTTAGCCCATGGTTGCCCATGATTGATTTTCATATCGAGAAAATCCTATGATAACCCTAATATAAAAATTATAAACCAAGGTATATAAACCCTATGATAAATATTATAAATGCTAAAATAAACATGGTTGACCATGGTTGATCATGGTTGATTTAGATATGGAGACAATATTTGTCACAATATGACATTGGACCATGGTTCACCATGGTAGACTATGACTAATTTTCATATTGAAAAAATCTTTGTCGCAATGCGACGTTGGACCATAGCTGGCCATAAATGACCATGACTGACCATGATTAACCATGGTTGATCATTGTTGATGATGGTTAATTTTCATATTGAGACAATGTTTGTCAAAATTTGACGTTGGACCATGGTTGACCATGATTGACAATGGTTGACAATGGTTGACCATAGTTGATTTTCATATTGAGACAATATTTGTCATAATGTGACTTTGGACCATGGTTGACCATGGTTGATTATGATTATAGACCAAAGGGATTTATATTAAATCCTATGATTAATATTATGAACCCTATGAATAATGTTATACCCTAGGAACATGAATCGTTAGATTAATAAACCCAAGGGATTAATACTAAAATCCCAAGGGATTATAAATGAAGGGATTAATATTATAAACCCAAGGTATATAAACCATTTGATAAATATTATAAACCCTAAAATAAACATGTTTTACCATGGTTTATTTTCATGTTGAGGCAATCTTTGTCACAATGCAAAGTTGGACAATGGTTGACCATGGTTGGTTTTTATATTGAGACAATCATTGTGAGAATGTGAGATTGGACCATGATTGATTTTCATATTCATATTATCTTTGTCACAATTGATGTTGGACTATGGTTGGCCATGATTATAAACCCAAGTGTTTTATATTAAACCTGAGTCATTAATAAACCCAAGGGATTCATACTATAATTCCAAGGGATTCATATTATAATCCCAATGGAATAATAAACCCAAGGGATTAATATTAAAAACCCTAGGAATTTTAAACCTAAGGGAATAATATTAAACCCAAGGGATTAATATTGTAAACCCAAGGTACACAAACCCTAAAATAAACATGGTTGACCATGGTTAACCATAGTTGATTTTCATATTGAGACAATCTTTGTCATGATGCAATGTTGGACCATGGTTAACCATGGTTGAACATTATTGATTTTCATATCAAGATAATCTTTGTCACAATGCGACGTTAGACCATGCTTGACCATGGTTGATTTTCATATTGAGATAATATTTGTCACAATGTGACATTGGACCATGGTTGACCATGATTGATTTTCATATCGAGGAAATCCTATGATAAATCCTTAGATAAATATTATAAACCAAGATATATAAACCCTATGATAAATATTATAAACACTAAAATAAACATGGTTAACCATGGTTGATTTACATATTAACACAATATTTGTCACAATACGACATTGGACCATGGTTCATCATACTTGACCGTGACTGATTTTTATATTGAGACAATATTTGTCATAATGTGATGTTGGACCATGGTTGACAATAATTGATTTTCATATTGAGACAAGCTATGCCACAATGTGACTTTGGGCCATGGTTGATCATCATTGATGATTTTTTTACCATAGTTGATTATCATATTGAGGCAATATTTGTCTCATTGTGGCGTTGAACCATGATTGACCATGATTATAAACCCAATGGATTTATATTAAGCCTGAGGATTAATGGTATAAACCTTATGAATAATATTATGCCCTAGTAATATGAACTGTTACATTAATAAACCCAAGGGATTGATATTATAAACAAAAAGGAATAATAAACCTAAGGGATTAATACTAAAAACCTAGGGGATTATAAACCCAAGGGAATAATATTAAACCCAAGGAATTAATATTATAAACCCAAGGTATATAAACCCCTAGATAAATATTATAAACTCTAAAATAAACATCATTGACCATGGTTGTCACAATGTTAAGTTGGACCATGAGACAATATTTGTCACAATGTCACCATGGTTGACTATGATTGACCATGATTGATTTTCATATTGAGATAATGTTTTTCACAATGCGATGTTGGACCATGGTTTACCATGGTTTATTTCCATATCGAGACAATATTTTTCACAATGTGGTGTTGGATCATGGTTAATTATAATTTACCATGGTAGACCATGTTTGACCAATGTTGACCACGTTTGGCCATGATTGGTTTTCATATTTAGAAAATATTTGTCACAAACCCAAATGATCTATATTAAAAACCTAAGGGATATAAATGCTAAGATGAATATTATAAACCCTAAAATAAACATTAAAGCCTAACATTAATACTATATACCTCAATATTAATATTATAAACCCAAGGGGTTAATAAACCCAATGGATTTTAAACTAAGACAATCTTTCTCACAATGAAACATTGGACAATGATCCAGGTCGATATTGGTGGCCACCCGCTTATTCCACCTAGACCCCTGAGTCAGTTTCATCTATTTCCTTGTTCATTTCAACATTTACTATTTTTAGGAGTTTTTCGGGTCCTGAACTTTTGGAGCAGTTTTGACCCCCTAAACAACGATTTTTGGGGTCCGTAGCAAGCCCGTTGCCTTGGGAAGGAACCTACAAAAAAACTTGTAGTACTCGGTGAGACCTTTCCAACAAGGTATCGTACGCACCAAACAAAGATAATGTGACCAAGTTACGACCCTGGGAATTGGCTGGCCAACTAATGCCAATGAGGCCCAAAAACTCTTGGTGTTACATCTCCTAGGGTTAGGGTTTTGGTTGTTTAGGGTTTTCTCATGTTTTCTAATAATAAATAGGCCCTTGAGCCTCATGGTAACATAGTTCAGAGACATGTAGCCACATCTCTTCTCAGAGATAAGCTATCATCGCTTGAGTTATCTTATTTCCTTTCTGTTTGTAAGAATAGTTCAGTATTTTTCTATTAATGAAATGAAGTGTTTTCTGGTGCATCTCTGTGTTTATGATTATATCTGTAAGTTTTGGTGTTCGTGTTCAACTTTGTATCAATGGTATCATAACAGTCTGCTCTTTCTCTGTTTTTCTTTGCATGTCCCCAACGAGGTTAGGGTATAAGGAGTTAGGGCTTGATCTAGTTGAACCATTGCAAGATCAACCTCACAAAACCCGATGACCTCCCATGGCGGAAGAAAAGAAAGATGAGGGGGCAGGAGATCCTTTCAAAATGTTACTCAAGGAAGACCTTGAGTGACAAAGGGACACGATGATCGATAACTTTGCCCATATCCTTCGACGACTACCCACAAACGATGCATCTTCATCCAACAACAACCCTAGAGGCACCACTCCTTTTAAGGTACAAGTTAACTTAAATATTCCCATATTCGAAGGCCTGATAGATGTAGACGTCATAGATAAATTGTTAAATCTTTTGGAAGGATATGTTTCACTTCATGAATTTCTAATCAGGAAAATATTACTTTTTCACTTGTCAAAGTTTCCCCACACGTCAAGGACTGGTGGGAAACCTACTGTGAACAAAAGGATGAGAGTGAACCCTCACTGCTTTTAGCCACACCCACTCAGAATTCTTTTCAAAACGCCATCAAGGAACAATATTACCCTGTTGGGAGCTATGATGACACATACATAAAGTGGACCATGCTACAACATGGAAGGGACCAAGAGGTGCCAGAGTTCACAAATATTTTCCATACCCTTCACACGAAGCTGTGTATCAAGGACACTGGGTGACATTTGGTGCTCAAGTATAGCAGTTGTCTACACAAGTACATCTAGGATGAGATGGAGTTCCTAGACATTTCCTCGCTCAACACGATGTATCGATACGCTATCAAGATTGAGTAGAAGTTTAAACAAAAGAAGCGAGACTTTAGATCTGCAAATCCAAAGAAAGGAAAAGGTGCCCCCAAACCATAGAAAAAAGGACCAATCCGAGGCGGGGCTACCCAAGACAGCCCGCCAAAGCCGCAAGCAAAGAACAACACCACGAAGACAGAGAAGGACACGAGAAAATGGTGTGAGTTCCATAAGAGCTCCACTCACAATACAAGTAAGTGTTGAGCCAAGAAGTCACTAGTGGCCGAGTTGAAGGATTTCGAATCAGACGCAAGTTCTGACTCTGAATCAGAACCTGATAAGGGAAATGAAAAAGGGAAGTAGATCATTGATGCGTAGCCCAGTGCCACCATGACCACCACCAAGATCTAGAAGATTGAGCCTAAATATCTAGAGGAGGGGGAATGCCTCTTGCACTCACATATGTTGATGAAGGGTTCTCTGCTATGGTTCATTATCGATAGTGGGAGCCAAAGGAACCTCATTTCAGTAAAGGCCATGAAGTGGCTAGGCCTAAATACTACAACACATCCACAACTGTACATGATCCAAGTGGCTCCAGGCACATGTAGAAGTCCAAGAGGGCTCAGAAATGGTCAAAATTCAAAGTGTCATATTTCTCTCGAACTAACATCATATCAAAATGCTCGTTGTCATGATTCTAGCGGTGTGAACGACACTCAAATTTGAGCTCGTATGAAGAAGTTAGAGAAAATCAAATTTCAGGGTTGACTTGGCCAATTGGCAGCGTTAATGAACCTACAAATTGCAACGAAAGTGGTCACCAGAATCTGGCCACTGGGGGGGTGAAATTGTGGCCTACTTAGTTTGCCCAATGACCCTTATTTTCCAACGATTTTAAAATGTTTGTTTTATTTTAAAATAACAAAAAAATTATTAAAGATGTGGCGGGCCACCACCCCTGCCACCCCCCCGCACCATATATATACCAAAACCAATGGGAGTCGAACCCACTGTCGGCAGGTCCGTCATCCCTGCCCACACGACAGTTCCACAAACAACACCAACATATATTCACAACCATTCACCATCTAATATTAACGGCCCAAACAAAAATTAACTACAGAACCAAAAAGGTTTATGCATGCCAAGTTTGCAAGGGGCAGAATTTGATCTCTCAACCTCACGGTTACCATTGCTAACTTGAACCATTAAGCCGACGTCCCATTTCTTGACAAGTTTTCCACTAAAACATTATTTAAACCTTCATTTGCCATGCCAAAGGGAGGGCGTGCCATCATTTTAGAAACTTGGAGGTGGAACTGTGAGCAAATGAGGCGAAAAAATGGAGGCACCACGATCTAGTGGAACCATTATTTGCACGCATTTCTAAACAAATTCTCAAAGAATATTCCTTGATGCTTGAATATTCTCCAGGGAGGTAAATTTTCATTTTATCAAAATGATATAAAGTTTATAGTCATTTTAACCTCAATTTTGCATGGAACGCAATGGTGAAATCAGAGTCACCATATGAGTAGCAGATTTGAAGAATCTTGAGGGAATCTTTTAGATTCCTTGGAGGCTGAAATTCGTCAGAGTCAGAATGCAACCAACTTTATACTCAAAAGTCTCAAAATATTGCATGGATCATGATGAAGAGATTAGATTTGTGATCTGAGTTTCATACCTCCAACCAACCCAAAGAACAAAATCTTTGGAGAGTTACAGGGAATCTAAAAGATTCCTACAGGCCCAGATTTTGACGGTGTCATAATTTGAGAGGATAGTCAATTTTACACATCTCGACAACAGAAATTCAGTGGTGTAGTCATTTTTTGTAGTTGAGCCTTCCATTTTTCAGCCAAAATCAGAGGTGAAGGTACATGAATCAGTCATGTCATGTTTTCCTTCATAATTGCTAAGATGATGTATTATGTTTTGAGATCCCTGTTTGATCTTATGTTGTGGGATGGATTTTTACACATTATGTGAGATGTATTTAGCTTGTCATGCTATGTATTATTATGGAGATCCATGTGTAACTATGTTGAAGGGATACTCATTGCCACATTGTGTGATATCATTTTACTTTTTCATGTTGAGAGGAAACCTTCTTGAGTGAGAATTCCTCTAAGCAGAACATCTGGTGGAGAGACAAGCCACTCTTGTTTGAGGACATATGACCTTGCTATGACAAAGTGTTTTCAATGTACATAATCATCATTTCTAATATTATATGAAGTAGCCAATACCATCTTGACACCAGGCCTAGAGACATAGTCCACACTGGACGAACTCTGTTATCAAATGTCTCGTGTTTTGACTTGCTGATTGTTGTCATGTTTCCTCTTTTTTAAGAATGCACATGTAGTTATTTTATGCCCTTTTAAATTTAATTCTAACAACATCACAGAAGTAAAAGATCTTGGATAATTCTAGTAGCTGAAAAGGATCGAGACTAGTACACCATCAGGTGGCTTCACCAAGGACGAGATCTTCGTGTTGGCCAATAGTGTCGCCTTCCCTGTAGCATCAAGTCCTTCACGGATGAGGTACTATGTGACATTTCTCCTCTTGGAGTTTGTGATGTATTGTTAGGACAACCATACTTGTGGAAGAGACATGCTCTATATGAGTCTAGACCTCACTCTGTGATTATTACTTTGGCTAATTAGTTGTATAGGATATCGGAGGTAGCCCCGCTTACCACCATCTCTTTGATCACTGTAAAGAAATGCAGTAAGATCATTTCTGAGACCAGGAAATTTATTTTCCTTATGAGTCACCCCAAGCGCAAGAAGAAGGTTGTGACCACAACTTAAAGGTAGGGCCCCTCTACACATCAACAATAGATGGACAAGGTTGTGGAGGGGTACAAGGATATTTTTAACTCACCCATAGGGGTACCTCTAAACTATCAGGTCAAACAATCCATCGATCTAACCCTGGTCGCGCCGCTGCCTAATGGACCGATCTATCAATGTTCTGTTCTAGATAACAATGAGATCATGAGGAAAATTCAGGAACTATTGCAGAAAGGGCACATCAGGCCAAGCTCATCACCTTGTGGGTGCCCGATTGTATTTGTACAAAAGAAGGATGATACCTGGAGGCTCTGTATTGACTATCGGGTGCTGAATAAGATCACTGTCTAGATTAGGTACCCAATCTCGTTGATTGATGACCTTTTGGACTAGCTCAAAGGGGCCAAATATTTCAACAAGGTTGACTTGAAGTCAAGTTATCACCAAGTGCCTATCGAACCCTCTGATGTGTGGAAGACTACCTTCAAATCCAAGAAGGTCCTTTTCAAATAGTTAGTCATTACATTCAGATTGACAAACACCCCTGCAACCTTCATGAGACTGATGGATGACATCTTACAACCCTTCACCAATGCATTCCTAGTGGTGTATTTAGATGACATCTTGATCGTCAGTTAGAGTTGGGAAGAGCACATCCACCATATTCGACATGTCCTTCAAACCTTGCGACAACACAAGTTGTGTGCTAACTTGGATAAATGCACCTTTAGCCTGACCTAGGTTTAATATCTAGGAAACATCATTGATGAGAAGGGTGTACATGTGGACCCATCCAAGATACAAGTCATTCAGGATTGGACAACCCCACCCACTCTAACAAAGCTCCACAGCTTTTTCGATCTTGCCAATTTCTACCATAGGTTCGTGTTAGGGTTATCTCATATCATTTGGCCTTTAAGTCAAGTCACCAAGGGTGGAGAGAAAGAATTTTTTTTTTGGTCGGAAACCCAACAAAAAGAGTTCTCTGAGTTGAATTATCATCTCTATTCTACACCAATGCTCACATTACCAGACCTACAACAACCATTTGAGATTGAGACAGATGCCTCCGACTGTGCTATTGGTGTGGTTCTTACTCAACATGAGCATCCAATGGCTTACCAAAGTGAGACACTTTCCGACATAGTCTGAAAGTACCCCACTTATGACAGAGAAATGTATTATATTGTGCAGGTATGTCGTCAATGGAAGCATTACATTCTGGGGATTGAAACGGTCATCCACACAGACCACCGACCTCTATAGTTCATACTGACACAAGGGAAGTTTCAAAACGATCGCCATCAAAAATGTTCCACCTATCTGCAATAATATCATTTGAACATTAAGTATAAGAAGGGAAACATCAATAACATCGTTGATTGCATCAGCCTACCACTGGTCATGGCGCTGATCACTGTGCTCGACTCCTGTGGGCACAAGACATTGGGGTGGCCGCATCTTTACAAAAGCGATCCAAAATTCGGTAGCATATACCAAACACTCTTGGAAGGGAAGGAAGTTCCAAATTTTAACCCTTAATATGCACTGTTATGCCACTTGGGAAACATATATGTTATTTCAAGTGAGCATGCTAAGATGATTTGGTCACAGTCGGGTCGCTGGACATTTCGGAGTAGAGAAAAAAGTGGCGGTATTGCAAAAGTATTTTTATTGACCGAAACTTCATCAGGATGTTGGGAAGTAGATTAGATCCTGCACTGCATGTGTCATTTCCAAACCAACCTTCATGAAGCAAGGCCTATATACTCCTCTACTTACTCCTAGCTGGCCTTAGGAATCTATCTCCATGGATTACATGTTGGGCCTTCCTTCTACTAAGCACGATAATGATTGCATTTTCATGGTCATCAACAGATTCTCTAAGATGGCCATCATGGCACCCTGCAAGAAGTGTATCATAGTAGAGGCCACTGCTAAGCTCTTCTTTGAGCAAGTGTGGGTACACTTTGGGATCCCACAATCCATTGTCTCAAATTGGGAAAACAAATTCCTTAGTGAATTTTGGTCAAGTCTCTGGTTGATGCGAGATACAAAGCTTACTAAGTCTATGACTTTCCATCCCCAAACTGATGGCCGAATAGAGGTTGTCAACAAGATGATCATACACATTCTCCGCATGTACAACTCAAAGCATCCACACACATGGGACCATGACTTTCCATCCCAAAACTGATGGCCAAACAGAGGTTGTCAACAAGATGATCGTACACATTCTGCACATGTACAACTCGAAGCATCCACACACGTGGGATGAAGGTCTCCTCTATGTCCAACATAGCTAAAACATAGCTCTCCATAGCTCAACAAGCCACAACCCCTTTCAGGTAGGGCTGGGATTTCATCCATTAAGCCCCACTAATGTGGTCGTACCATTTGCAACCACTCAAGTAGATTTGGCTCACATTCAGTCCAAAGATGAAAGGGCTAACAACTTCATTGAGCGCATTCAACACATTTGCCAACATCTCCATGATATATTGGACAAAGCCAATCCTAAGTACAAGTAGTGCCATTATCAACATCGAGTACCACACAAGTTCCAGGTGGGCGACAAATTTTGGCTACATTTCCAGAAGGAGGGCCTTACTATACCCCATCTCAATCTTTTCCTGCTCTGATATGGGCCATACACCATCACCAAGGACGTCAATGACAATTCCTTTGAGCTCAGCATCCCACTGTTCCTCGGTCTGCACCCAATGTTTAATGTAGATCGCCTTCGACCATACTTTCCACCATTGTTGGACACATCTGACATTGCAGAACAACTCACACCAATAGAGCTCAACCCCGATTGCATGGAATAGGCCACAACTGATCATATCATGGACACATAGATCAAGAACACTCACCAAGAGAGGATACAGTTATATCAAGTTGTCAATGCATACCAACTCCTTCACCACAACAAGTGGTTCACCAGGGACCAGGTTTAATAGAAATTTCCTCACCTCATGGAGGCTCTGAAAGCAATAGGGACCATTACTTCCTAAGGGGGAATGAATGATCCAGGTGGATATTGGTGGCCACCATCCTATTCCACCCAGACCCCCTAGTCAGTTTCATCTATTTCCTTGTTCATTTCAACATTTACTATTTTTAGCAGTTTTTTGGGTCCTGAACTTCTGGAGTAGTTTTGACCCCCTAAACGATGTTTTTTGGGGTCCGTGGCAACCACACACTCATAGGCAAGGGCCTACAATGATACATGTAGTACTCAGTGAGACCTTTCCAACAAGGCATCATACATGCCAAACAAAGATAATATGACCAAGTTATGACCCTGGGAATTTGGTTGCCCAATTAACCCCAAAGGGGCCCACAAACTCTTGGTATACATTTCCTAAGGTTAGGGTTTTGGTTGTTTAGGGTTTTCTCATGTTTTCCATTAATAAATAGGCCCTTGAGCCTCATTGTACCATAGTTCAGAGACATGTAGCCGCCACATCTCTTTTCAGAGATGAACTACCATCGCCTGAGCTATCTTATTTCCATTCTATTTGTAAGCATAGTTCAGTATTTTTTGATTAATGAAATGAAGTGTTTTTTTGTTTGCATGTTTGTGTTTATGATTATATCTGTAATTTGTTGTGTTCCTGTTTAAGTTTGGATCAGACCATGGTTGATTTTCATGTTGATACAATCTTTGCCACAATGTGACATTGGACCATGGTTAATGATTGTTGACTATGGTTGATTCTCATATTGAGACAATCTTTGTCACAATCTAACAATGCACCATGTTCAACCATGATTGTCACAATGCGACATTAGACCATGATTAATTATTAATTATTAATTAAACTTCAACTAATTAATATTTAAAAAAAACGAATTAAACATATTAATTAAAATTAAACTAATTAAGTTAAAACTTAATTATTAAATAATCAGTAATTAACTAAACTATTTTTAATTATTAATAGATAAATAAATAAATAATTTTTAATTATTAATTCACTAAAAAACAACTTTGATTATAGTTTAATTATTAATTATAAACAATTATTAATACTCATTAATAAGTAAATTAATTTAATTTAATTATCATTAATTATTACTAATTAAGTTTTAATTAACTAAAACAAGTTTGAATTGTTTTTAATTAGTTAATTAATTAAAACAACTTTGAGTAGAATTAATTATTAATGATAATCCATTATTAATTTAATTATTATAATTTAGATAATAAATATTATTTAATTGTCTATGGGGTCTTCGATGGATGGTGATTGGGTAGTTTGTTAAGGCACCCTTTTATGTCGAGTCACCGGATCAATTCCCGTCTTGATTAGAATAATATATTAGACATGATAATTAATAATTTAATTATAATTTAATGATTATTATAAATTCGTTAAAAACAACTTTGATTATAATTAGTTATTATCAAGTATTAATTTAACTAATTAATAATCATTAATTAATTAGAACAACTTTGAACTATTTTAAATGATAAATGTCAATATTTTTAATCTAAACTTTTACCTCATATCAAACAATTATTTAAACTAAACTTTTACCTCATATCAAACAATTGACTATAGATGACCATGTTTGACTTTATAAAACATGGTTGACCATGATCAACCATTGTTGACCATGATTATCATATTGAGACAATCTTTGTCATAATGTGACGTTGGACCATGGTTGAGACAATGATTGATTTTCATATTGAAACAATCTTTGTCACAATGCGATGTTGGCCAATGGTTGACCTTAATTAACCATGGTTGACCACAATTAATTTTATAAAACATGGTTTACCTTCGTTGAATAATATTAAACCAAAGGGGCTAATATTATAATCCAAGGTATATAACCCCTAAGATAAATATTATAAACACTAAAATAAACATGGTTGACCATGGTTGACTTTCATATTGAGAGAATCCTTGTCACAATGTGATGTTAGACCATGGTTGACCACTGTTGACCATGATTGATTTTCAAATTGAGAGAATCTTTCTCACAATGCAATAATTAACCTTGGTTAACCATGATTATCGATGCTTCATGATGGTTGATTTTCATATAGAGATAATCTGTGTCAGAATGCGACATTAGACCAAGGTTGACCATGGTTGTCAGAATGTGACGTTGGACCACGAGATAATATTTGACATAATGTGACCAGGTTATTGCTCATGGGTGACCATGACTGGTTTTTATATTGAGATAATCTTTGTTGAAATGTGACATTTGACCATGGTTGACCATGGTTGACCATGGTTGGCTATGATTGAGCATGGTTGGCTATGATTCACCATGGTTGACCATGATAGATACTATAAACCAAACGGAATAATAAGCCCACGGAATTGATATTATAAGCCCAAGGGATTATGAACCTAAGTGAATAGTATTATACCGAAGGGACTAATATTATAAACCCAAGGTATATAAACCCTAAGATAAATATTATAAACACTAAAATAAAAAAAATTGACCATGGTTGACCACAATTGACCATGATTGATTTTCAAATCGAGATAATCTTTCTTACAATGAAATAATGGACCTTGGTTGACCATGGTTGACCATGATTGTTAATGGTTCACGATGGCTGATTTTCATATAGAGACAATTTGTGTGAGAATGTGACGTTGGACCAAGGTTGACCATGGTTATCACAATGTGACATTGGACCATGAGACAAACTTCGACACAATTTGACCATGGTTATTGACCATGGCTAATTTTCATATTGAGACAATCTTTGCCGAAATGGGACATCTGACCATGGTTGACGATGGTTGACCATGGTTGGCTATGATTGACAATGGTTGACCATTGTAAATACTAAAACCCCGAGGGATTATGAACCCAAGTGAATAATATTAAACCCAAGGGGCTAATATTATAAATCCGAGGTATATAAACTCTAAGATAAATATGCTAGACACTAAAATAAACATGGTTACCCATGATTGACCATGATTTGCTATGATCAACCATGGTTGATATTATAAACCCACATGATTGTTATTATAAAGCCAAGGGAATAATAAACCCAAGGTATTAATGCTAAAACCCTAAGGGATTATGAACCCATGGGAATATTATTAAACACAAGGGACTAATATTATAAACCCAAGGTATATAAATCCTAAGATAAATATTGTAAACACTAAAATAAACATGGTTGACCATGATTGATTTTCACATAGAGACAATCCTTGTCAGAAAGCAACGTTGGACCACAGTTTACCATGCTTGACCATGGTTGATTTTCATAACAAGACAATTTTTTACCATGGTTGAGCATGATTGACCATGGATGAACATGTTTGACTTTATAAAACATGGTTGACAATGGTTGACCAAGGTTGACCATGATTGACCATCACTAACCATGATTACCATATTGAGACAATCTTTGTCATAATGCGATGTTGGACCATGGTTGAGAAAATGATTGATTTTCATATTGAAACAATCTTTGTCACAGTGCGACATTGGCCAATGGTTGACCACAATTGATTTTATAAAACATGGTTGACCTTCGTTGAATAATATTAAACCAAAGGGACTAATATTATAAAGGCAAGGTATATAAACCCTAAGATAAATATTATAAACATTAAAATAAACATGGCTGACCACACTTGACCATAGTAGATTTTCATATTGAGATAATCCTTGTAACATTTTAACGTTAGACCGTGGTTGACCATGATTGATTTTCAAATAGAGAGAATCTTTCTCACAATCTAACAATGTACCCTAGTAGACCATGGTTGACTAGGATTGATGATGGTTCACAATGGTTTATTTTCATATTGAGACAATCTACATCAGAATGCGACGTTGGACCAAGGTTGACCATAGTTCTCATAATGTGACGTTGGGACATGAGACAATCTTTGACACAATGTGACCATGGTTGACCATGGTTGATTTTCATATTGAGACAATCTTTGCCAACATGCGACATTTGACCATGGTTGACGATGGTTGACGATGGTTGACCATGGTTGGATATGATTGACCATGGTTGGCCATGAACCCAAGAGAATAATAAACCCAAGGGATTAAAACTAAGACCCAAGGGATTATGAACCCAAGCGAATAATATTAGACCCAAGGGACTAATATTATAAACCCAAGGTATATAAACCTTAAGATAAATATTGTAAACAATAAAATAACCATGGTTAACCTTGATTAACCATGGTTGATCATGATTGATATGATAAACACAAGGGATTGTTTTTATAAATGCATGGGAATAATAAACCCAAGGAATTAATTATAAAACCCCAAGGGAATATATTTTTTTTTCTAATTTAGTCTACTTCTATATTCATACAATAAAATTACAGCAAGGGCACTGCCTCGAAAGTTCAAGCCAAGTGATTGGCAGAAAACAAAAGCTTGACTACCTGATTATGGAACTAGGCCTGAGACCTTACATCAAAGTAGTGATTACCAGGGGACATTGAACAAAACAGAGGGACTCGAAGCCCTGACTCATAACAGAACTGATAATAACACAAACAGAAACAGACTTCGACCTGAAACATTGACGGAGGCCTGTGACAGGCATGAACACCGAGAATCAAAATGAGAGAGGACTTCGGCATCAGAGGTTGAATAAAAAAACCAGAGGCGCTGACCGGTTCAATCTGCATCAGAGGTTGTCGGTTGTTCCTCCACAATTCTGCATCCCCACTGTCCTGAATACAAGGAATCATAAGAGTGATCCATAGAACTAGAGGGCTCTCCTCTCACAGGCTCGCTTGGGCTAGCATTGGTGCTAGTGTGCATCGTAGGCATGCCTCATGAGACATGGCGCTGGGTTGCAGTTTGACTGGCCTGCCACTGTTCTACAGGAACCGCCTGATGAGAAGCTCCTAAAACCGATGCATTTTCACATTTTTCGACTGTCACTGAGACAATGAAGGTGGAGTTGGCCAAAGAAAAAGGAATGTGATAGCGGGCCGTGGGATGCGCAGTGTGTCTGCAATCTCCGCCTCTGTCTTTCCCCCTACCTCTGCCTCTGCTGCGTCTGGTCTCGGGATGGAATGTGGCGTCACTAGAGGGCTCCTGAGAAGTGGAAGGGGGCCGATTTGATGCTCGCCCCCATGAACCACCACGCCGGCTAACCAGATGCATCCTCTCTCTAGGCATCTTGAGGGGATGAGGACTGCCGCACAAAGAGTAGAGTGCGAAGAAAGAGCAGAGAGGCGGATACTCTAGGAAAGTCGAGGACCAAACTAGAACGGAGTTGTGCACACCGAGAGCCAGAACAAAATAATGCTCGAAGACTGTAAGAGAAAACCTATCACAATAAAGACAGACTATCCCAAAATGGCGGATGACATGCCCCAAAACAAACAGATAGTAGGAGAACAATTGATCCCGCCAAGAGACGCTCTGGACATCAACTCTGCAGACCGAGCCGAACTCCATCACGCTAAGAACCTTGAGCTTGGGCGGCAGCTTGAATGCTACCATAAATGCCCCTGTGCGGAGCCGCTTGGCCATCCTGGAGATGGTACATTTGGCGCGGTAGGGATACCACCTGCCCTCTTTGCACGCCGTCCGTAGACTATGCTGACTGTCATTCACCCGCATCCGGGAAACCCCAAGGGAATATTATTAAACCCAAGTGACTAATATTATAAAACTAAGGCAATAAACCCTAAGATAAATATTGCACACTAAAATAAACATGGTTGACCATGGTTGATTTTCATATAGAGACAATTATTGTCAAAATGCTATGCTGGACCATGGTTGACCATGTTTAACCATTGTTGATTTTCATATCAAGACAATTTTTGTCACAATGCAACATTCGACGATGGTTAAGCATGATTGACCATGGATGACAATGTTTGACTTTATAAAATATGGTTGACCACGATTGACCATCCTTGACCATCATTACCATATTGAGACAATCCTTGTCATAATGCGATGTTGGACCATGGTTGAGACAATGATTGATTTCATATTGAAGCAATCTTTGTCACATTGCGATGTTGGCCAATGGTTGACCCTGATCAACCATGGTTGACCACAACTGATTTTATAAAGCATGGTTGACCTTCGTTGAAGAATATTAAACCAAAGGGACTAATATTATAAATCCAAGGAATTTAAACCCTAAGATAAATATTATAAACACTAAAATAAACATGGTTGACAATGATTGACTTTTATATTGAGACAATCCTTATCACAATGTGACGTTGGACCATGGTTGACCACGATTGACCATTATTGATTTTCAAATCGAGAGAATATTTCTCATAATGCCATAATGGACCTTGGTTGACCGTGATTGTCAATGGTTCATTATGGTTGATTTTCATATTGAGATAATTTGTCTCAGAATGCGATGTTCGACTAGGGTTGACCATGGTTGTCAAAATGTGACATTGAACTATTAGACAACATCTCTGACACAATGTGACCATGGTTGATTTTCATATTGAGATAATCTTTGTTGAAGTGCAACATTTGACCATGGTTGACCATGGTTGGCTATGATTGACCATGGTTGACCATGATAGATATTATAAACAAAAGAGAATAATAAACCCAAAGGATTGATATTATAAACCTAAGGGAATAATTAACCCTAGGGATTAATACTAAAACGCCAAAGGATTATGAACCCAAGGGATTGACCATGGCTAGCTATGATTGACCATGGTTTACCATGACTGATATTATAAACCCAAGGGATTGTTATTATAAACTCAAGGGAATAATAAACCCAATGGATTAATACTAAAACCCCAAGGGCTTATGAACCCAAGGTAATATATATATATATATATATATTGTAAATCAGCATTTCATATGAATTCATAGAATACATAGAGTACAAAAAGGTATGCTTGTGCAGACTAAAGAGAGAGACCCTTTCCCGATTACAGCGCTTAACATCTGCACAGATTGTCAAAATGACCCCAAGGCACACCACACATGGTGGCACAGAGAAAGGTTGGGGCCAGCAAAACAAAGAATCCATCTCAGCATCTAGAAAACAAAGATAAAGCAGACGATATGAACCTCCGAGACATACTTCACACTCTTCACATTTTTTATTTTTAATATGGGAAAACATTTTGCAGAAAGCAAAAGTATGTACAATATTACAAGACTAATCATAGTCAATTCAAAATTATGAATCCTATTATTATAGGACCCTAATAGTGGCTCCACATGGGGATGGCATTTCCTGGTGAAATGTCAAGAACTTAAATATCAGTAACCTTTGAAGGTTTGACTTTGGTTTCCTTGTAACTACTTCTCTGTGATCTGCTTTATTAATACATATGATGCTACACCTTGCAAAGCTTAGGGCCTTCTCTTCAGGCTTCAACCTCAAAAGATAATCATCAAATCCAATCTAAAATTTACAATGTTATGTATAATGAGCAAAGTAAACAAATGAGCTAATGTTAATCTGAGGACAAGCAATGCTTCAACATTCTACCATTGACTGATCCTCCTGGTAGATCTATTTCATCTAGTTGCCTTAAGAAAAATTCATTGTTTTCTCTGTAACCATAGATGATATAAGGGCCTTGCTACAAGAAATCAAATTTACCATGTTTACCCTTTTCTTCTCTTCTGGAATCCCATTTGAGTACTTTGTCACCTATGTAAAAATCATCAACTTTGGTTTTCTTATCAAAAATCTTTTTGATTTTATATTGGATCACTTGGGATTTGACATAGACGTCTTCGCTGGTTTGTTGCAAATGTATTGTCTGATTTATCCTCCTTTGGATATCATTTGGTTCCACTTGCAACTCTTGAATCATTTTCATCACTGGCACTCCTAAAGAGGATGGAAAAACAACATCCAGTCCATATACTAGTTGATAAGGGGATGTACCAATGGAATTTTTGGTAGTTAGTTTGTCTACCCATAAGGCATTAACCAACTTTTTGTTTCAGGTCTTCTTATTGTCTTCTAATAGTTTCTTGATGATATTAACAAGGCTTTTGTTTGAGGATTCTACAAGTCCATTACCTTGAGGGTAGTAGGCAGTGGAATGGCCAAGGGTAATGTGATATCTATTACAAAAGTCTACCATTTTCTTGGATTTGAAAGTAGTTGCATTATCATTAATGATCTTTTGTGGGCATCCAAACCTAGAAAGGATGTTGTTCTCAAGGAATGAAATGATGACAGAGTTTGTGGCTTGTCTAGAAGGGATGGCTTCTATCCATTTAGTAAAGTAGTCAATGGCTGTCAAAATCCATTTATGCTAGGCTGAGGAGGGTGGGTGAATTTCCCCAATGAAGTCTAAACCCCATTGTTGAAAAGGGATTTCTGTGGAGATGGGTTTGAGAGGTAATGGTAAGAGTTTCTTTTTGCCTTCAAATATTTGGCACTTGTGACAAGAGGTCAGATATTTCTTGACATCTGCAAAAAGGGTGGGCTAGTAAAAACCTTCCCTTAAAATCTTATCTGTAGTTGTTTTCCAGTATAGGTGTCCTCCACAATCTCCTGCATGAAATTCTTGCATAACTTTGTCAACTTTATATTTTAATAAACAATTCAACAAAATGCCACCATTATCTTTCCAAAATAAAGCATTGTCCATGATACAATATTTCATTGATTTCATTTTCAAGAATCTACCTTTAGTTCTAGATAAACTAGGAGGAGCTTCTAAATTTAGTAAAACAAATATGATATCTGCATACCAGGGTGAGTCTATGAAAGCTTCACTGATCTGTGGAGTCACCACCTCTTCTTGATCATCTAGGGCACCAATGAAATTTATATCTAAGGCCTCATAGTTCAATTCAGCCATGAGCTTAGCTAAACCTTGGCCTTTGATAAGTTTTGTAGGCTTTATTTCAATGTCATAATCCAAAATAGTGGCAATCCATTTGCCTCTCTTCCCTTTAGGCCCATTCTGTGATAGAATGTCCTTTACTACTGAATTTGGAACATATGCAATGATGTGTGAGTGTAAGATATACACTCTGAAATCTTTAATAGCTTTTACTAAAGAAAGTGCTTGTTTTTCCATTATGTTGTACTTTAGTGTAGCATCTCTCAAAGATTTGTTGAAGAATGAAAGAGGCTACTCATAACCTTAATCATTCTTTTGCAACAAGACTGCTGCAATAGTATATTCTGAAGCAAAAGAAAAAATTATAAAATAAATCAGGACTTATGAGGACAGGTGTTTTAGTAAGGACTTCTTTGATAGCCTCAAAAGAATGCTTAGATTCTACTATCCACTTAAGTGCTGAATCTTTCTTCAACATGTTATTCAATTCTCTTATTAGTTTTACTAAGTTAGAAATGAATCTTCTAAGAAAATTTATTTTAGCTAAGAATGATTGCAATTCTTTAATGTTTCTAGGGTGGCTGATGTTGATCACTGCCTCTATTCTAGCTGGATCTATTCTAATTCCATCTTTTGATATTATGTGTCCTAAGATTGTACCTTCTTCTAGTCCAAAAAGTGTTTTTTAAGGATTTAAGGAGATGCCAAATTTTCTACATTTAATAAGAACTCTTCTCAAATGACCTAGATGTTCATTATTTGATTTGGAAAACACTGTGATATGATCTTGGTAAAAAACTAAAAAGTCATGGATTTCTTTTGTAAAAGCTATCTCCATAGCTCTTTGAAAGGTAGCCCCTGCATTCATCAATACAAAAGGCATTTTCAAATACATGAAAGACCCCCAGGGAGTGGTAAATGCAATCTTTGCTTGATCCTTTGGTTGAACTAAAATTTGGTTGTATCCAGAAAACCTATCAAGTAATGAGATTCTAGATGATCCTACCACCCTCTATAGAATATGGTCCATTTTAGGAAGGGGATAATTATCCTTCAATGGTACTTTGTTCAAGTTTCTGAAATCAACACAAAGTCTGATTTCCCCTGTTTTCTTTCTTATAGTGACTAAATTAGAGACCCAATCTGAATATCTAATTGGTGCTATGATTTGTGGATCATACATCCTTTTTACTTATTTTTCAATTAATGGCATAAGAACTGGATTAATTCTCCTAAGATTTTTTTTAAAGGGTTTTTGATAGGTATTTTATGTTGGATAATGCTGGTGTCATAAGATTTGAGGTCTTCATAACTCCGGGAAAAGACATCTTGAAATTCTTTAAACAGACTTATGTATTTCAGCTTTTCAGCTGGAGGTAATGCTTTGGATATTTTAATAAGCTTAGGTTTTTCTTTTGTCCCTATGTTACATTCTTCTATGTCTGATCTTAAAGGCTCCATTTTTTGTTTTCTAGCTACATCATTTGAATCAAACAAATATTCTAATGGGACTAATCCCTTAGGTAAAAAGTTATTTTTATGGTTTAAAATCTCATAATCATCATTGATTATTTCTTCTATTTCTACTTTTTCTAAGTTATCTATTTCTACTTTAGTGAGTCTAGTGGGTTTATTTACATCTAAATCATTTATATCTATCTCACTATTTATGATGTTATTTACTGTACAATCAATATGTATGTTATAGTTTTGGAATTCTCCCTCAGCATTCATGAAATCATAGATTTGAGAATCTTGTGAAAAAATCTGCCAATACTTCAGATTATTAGGTATAACAAGTCCATGTCTTACTTTTGCAGTGTACTGGTGGTTGGGCTGAAAAGGTAATTTTCAAGTGCTAGCAAAAGTAGCCAAACTGTGAGCTTGTGTGTTCTGTTTCCTAGGAATAGCAACAAAATTATTTCAATAAGTTCTTTAACCAAATCTAGAACAGTCTCTCTGTATTGGTTAAGTCTAGGGTTATTCACAGAATACTCTCCTTTAATTTGTTTTATGAACAATTATGAGTATCCCATGATAGAAACTCCCTTGGCTCCAAGTTTTCTTACAATTTGTAGTCCTATGATTAAAGCTTCATACTTTGCCATGTTGTTTGTGCACTTAGAGTTTAATCTAAAGGCATGACCTTCAGAATGATTATTTTCCATGTTATGAATCTAAACTCCTGCACCTGCTCCTAACCTATTTACAGAGCCATCAAAATCTAAATGCCATAGAGACTCATGTGTTATGTTTTCACTATCAAGTGCTTTGTATTTTTCTTCTATAGCTGTGATTTCATTTTTCCATTGTCTAAATTATACAAGATAAATGAGTCCATATCAGAATGCATGGAGTATATAGGGTAATTCTGTGGTTTTTCTGAACTACTTACCATGTATTTCATCAAGGTTTCTCTGTAAAGATTTCTTTACTGACCAAATACTGAGATGGTAGCATATGACATGTCTAACTATCGAGATCCCTGCAATTTTGCTCCCCATGAGTGAGATAATAGCATTCCATACTTGGGTGGGATATCAGCAACTACTATGTCCATAACAATACTCTTTGTTGGGCACTGGATTAGAGTTACACACAAATCTTTAATCAAGCCAAGGCATTTTACTTGACTAGAATCAAAGGAAAATAGGTCCTTGTAGGGTCTGGTGATATCTAAGTTTAATCTTTCCATGACTGCTTTAGGCATTAGGTTATGGGATCCCCCTGAATCTAGCATAGCATTATGTAAGATTTTATCATGAACATTTAAACTAAAGTAGAATGGAGGGATACCCCCTTGTTGATGTTTTCCATTTACTTTTGGACTAAATAATAACTTAGATTGATCATCATTAAGGTTTACAGCATCTTCGCCTTCACCTATGTTTAGTGTTTCAATGATTGGTGCTTTGTATGATTCATTTTTCACTAGCTCTATCAGAGGAACTGATATTTTCAATTTGGCTATCTCGGTCTTAATGTTGAATGGAAATTCAATTTTTCCTAATTGAATGAGTTATTTCGTAGAAATTGTGGTCTGTGTACTTTTGTCTTCTTTATCAACACTTTGTAACTCAGCTTGTGTACCAACAATTTTGTTTTGAATTTTCTTATTTGGAATAGTTTGAGCAACAGTTAAAGTCTGAGTTTCAGCTGAAGTTATCTCTACAATTTTTGGGCTCGAAGTCTCCTCAGTTCCTCTAGGGAGAATTTTTAGAACTTTGGTCACAGGAGCTTCTACAACTTTTTTAGTTTGGGTTTGGACCGAATTCTTAGTGGGAACTTCTGTATTGTTTTTGCTTCTAAGGCTATGCTATTTGTGAACTTCATAGATAGTAGATTCATAGCCTTGTTTATAGTCAAAGGACTCTCCAGATTCTATTTGTAATTGTTGTAACATGTACAATTCCTATTCTTCCTCAGTAAGAAAAACAACATCTTCATTTTTAATCCCCAATAGGTTTATATGGGTGTCTACCTCTTCTTCATTGTTTTGTGAACCTTCAACATAATTTTCTTGGAAAGGTGGTCTAATATGTTGATCGGGTATAGTATCTCTTGTTTTTCTAGTATTAAGATTTTTCCTAAAGTTGAGGTTTCTAATTAGGGGTCCTTGTTGATTTTCCCACTGAGATTTTCTTTCCATATTTTCTAATCTATCCATTATCCTTTCTACACTTTTAGCTAAACTATCTATCTTACCATCTGAAGTGGATGGTTCCTCTTTAATGGTAACTCTTTTCTCATTCCTCATCCTAGCTCTTTTAACTAATAAATTGGCTTCTACACTAACAACGTTACTTTGCATTTGTTCCAATGTTTCAGGGTTTCTTTCTCTCAATTGGTAAGACATATCAGTGTCAAAACCATCAAGAAATTTTATTAGTGCCAAGTCTGGTGGAGGTTTGATGTTTGCAGGGATTACATTATAGATACTATTGAACTTAGTACAATAGTCCTGAATAGATTCATTTGGAGCTCTTTTAATGTTTTCATATTCAAACAGTATTTGTAGAGGGTTTTTCTTTCTTTCCCATCTATTGATAAACAATCTATGGAAAGCACCTAAATCAACAATATGGTTAGTAGGTAAAACTTTAAACCATTTTTTGACATCTCTTGCTAGTGTTTGGGAAAATAATCTCATTTTCACATTGGACTCATCAATTTCATGTAACTCAAAATAATCAGTCATTTTATTCACATGTTGTTGAGTAGTATACTAACTAGTAGCATCAAACAGAAAGATTTCACTCTTGTAGTCTTAGGGCATGGCATGTAGTTGAGCTGGTAAGACCAAAGGTACATATCTATCTGCCATGGCTAAGGCTTTGGCTTGACTGGGGGGTAAAGTAGTGGTGCTTGAAGAAGCACTTAAAATGGTTGTAGATGAAATAGATGAACTTGAGATGTTCGGTTAGAGAGGAAGTTGAGGTATGAATGGTTTTGGGGAATGAAATGTGGTGGATATTATAGGTGAGCTAGTAGTAAATGAAGCTATATTTATAGTTTTTGAAGACTTTGTAGAAATTTCAGGGGTAGCAGCAATTAAGGTAGCCAATTCAACTAATTGTTGAAGATAGGCTTCTTCTATATGCCTTATCAAAGTTGAGGTTAAAGCTTCTAGTTTGTCAAAAGTATCCAAAAAATGTTGATCTAGATTAGGATGTATAGGAACCTTCTTTGACTCAATAAAATTGGGGTCTAGTACAGTATCATGAATTGAATTTTCAGATTTGGTACGAAACAAAGAAAGCTCAAATGATAAATCAAATTGAATATCCTCTAAACTTGATAACTCTTTAGGAATTGAATTTGATTCAATTAACTGACTACTACTTCCTTGAATTTCTACTATTTTTGGTTTTCTTAAATTCTGTCAGGATCATCAACAATTATAGCAGGGTTTGGATCTGGATGTGCCTTGGTATAATGTGTTCTTTTGGAAGCCAAAATTTTATTTTTTTTAAGCGAAATTTTTAACAACCCTAAAATGTCCTTAATGTACAGAGATGAGATTTAGGATTTCCTTTAAGGCTTGTTAAACTAAGGATTGTCCCTGGCAGTATGGTTGCCACTATGTTATCACTCCAAAATTTCCCTAGGGTTGTCATATTGTGTCAAAGAAATATTAGAGGTAACCACAAACCTACTTTTGAGATCAGGATCTAGCCTTCCTAATGCTCAAAGAGGGCTCTCTCTTTATGATTTAACTTTGTTGACTTAATTGATTTTAGGCTAGTTATTTAAGCTTGATTGGGTTTTGATTTTGATTTGGTGGTGGAATCACTAACTTAGATGGATAGAGGGATTTCTTTTACCATTGGGCTATGGGGTCAAGTGTCAAGAAAATAGGATAGAATCAAGTTCTAAAGATAGTGTTCACAGGGCAAGGTAGCTGAGTAAATTCACATCTTTTAGGCTGGATGGTGAAGTGATTTTCAATCGGGGTAAAGAAGCAGTTAAGGATTCCTCAAACCGGATAATGAGGGAAATGATAGAGGTCAATCGAAACAAGGGAGAAATGAAGGCTTCCCTACTCTGGATATCAGAAGAAAACATTAAAATGAATAATTATTGAAGACAGGGTGTACTTAAACAAATTCTGTAATAATATTCCATTTATTTTATTCAATTTAGATAATGTGAAACACTTAAGAAGATAACAATTTGACAAATAGAAAATACTTCATTGAAGTTGCCCAACACATGAATCTTGTAATGTAATGCCTTTATTACCCAGTCCAATCTGCTGACTTGGAAAAATGGTATAATGAACCCTTAGGTTTTATATAGATACAACAATAGAAATGTTTAGCAATCCACACTCTATAATTCAAATTATGAAGTATTTATACAAAAACTTATTACAAAATATCCCAAACTATTTTAGGAATTATTCAAGGAAAAAGAAAAATCTTCATGCAAGAAGATAGAGACATATATGTAACCGTTGCAAGCTATGAGATAGATATGTAATTGCTGCAAGCAATCCCTATTTATTTGGCTCTACTGTCAGATCTCTTGCTGCCTTTTATCCTTTGTTGTTTGTCTTCCACACTAATTATTCTTTTACTTTTCCTTTTGACTGATACTCTTTCATCTAATACTCTTTGACTTAGTTGATCTATTACTTTTCTTTCACTGCTCTATATCCACTATTTACCTTGCATTTTCACAATAAATCATTTAATTTTTCTCAAGTCTCTGTATCTGGTAATTTTATATTTACCATTCTCCTGTAGACTTCATCAACATCTATGTATTTTGCAAAGGTGGGCTTGTTTACAAAAATATGTTTTACCTCATGCTAGAGGTAAAAGAGGTTCTCAAAATTCTAGTAAAGAACATTTCCTATAGGCATCACTTTCATAGAGGAACTATTGGCTTGCTCCTTTGCTAGTTCTCTGATTCTCTTGTCATAGGCTTCATGTGGCATTAACCTGTCATTTATTACCAATGGATTAGGTTGACCTTTCTGCCTCAAAGCATCAAATTTGACCATGAAATTGCCTATAGCTAGCTCTATGGTTTGGCATTTGTCGTCAAGCTACATCATCAAGTTCCTTTTGTTGATTACCTTCTTCACCTCTAATATAGTGCCAGTTCAGTCAATTATGCCAAGCTCCTGTAATTCATATTTATTATTTGAGTTGAGGAATTGGATTATTCTTGAGGCTTCATTTGGCATATTTCCAAGTTTGGTCTTTAACCCTTTGATTTGCTTCACCGACGTCTTTGACTAAGTCATTTTGTTCAATGATAACTTGTATAGATGGCCAAATATCATTAACAAAGTCATTGATATTGGCCCAGAGCTACTCTTTTGCTTGGGCAAGTGGCTTCTTCAATGTTAATTCTTTTTCTAAGTTCTTTATCCTCTCAGTCAACCTGTTTGACTTTCGTACTTCATTTTTATGCATGATTTGAGCTAGTTTCTTCTCATCCTCTAGAATTTTTATCTGTTCTTTAAGCCTATTTATTTCAGTGGTTTGAATGGACATGTCCTCCATGGCTTTGACCAGTTTACTTGCTTCATCACTTGGATGAACTGCTGTTGTTGTTGAACCTGTTGCTGATGTAGTTGTTGATACAGTTGAAAGTGTTGTAGCTACTAGAGTTGTTGGGGATAATGAGGCTGCCAAAGTGGAAGGAACTGATGTAGTGACTGTAGGGATAATAGTAGAAGTAGCTATCTCAATGCTGGCCTGTTTCAGCTATATTAAATTGTCCAATTCATTCTCCATTTCTTTCAATTGAGAATTTAGTTGAAGAATGAGATCCATCATTTCATCCTACCGTGTTTGGCTCTCTAGGACCTCCTTGGTCTGTGGATGTTTAGGAGGCAACTTCATTTGTTTCTTCAAGCAGCAATGTCTTCATTTTTTTTCTTTATGAGCTTTTCTACTACCTCGATGTCATTTGGATTATATCCAGTCTCAATCACCAAGTCCTTTAGTGACTTAATTTTGTTATCCTTGGCCTGTGAGGATGTCTTTTCTAGCTTAAATTTTGTTGTGATGTTGTCTAAAGAACTTTTAAGTTTCTACATAATTATTGCTTTGTTAGTCATTGTCGAGTAAATCATTTCACATGCCTACTTATGAAATTCAATTTGATCAATATGGTGAACATCCCTGTCCAAAACTTCAAACTCTATCTTCCTATAATCTGTTGATGTTTTAGGCTGCTGCACTGTAGGCTGCAAAAAGGTCATTTGCTTTTTACTAATTTTAATGTCAAAACATAACATCAACCTCTTCTGATTGTTAGGATTCTATTTGAAGTACTAGGCATATGTTTCAACCTTCAATGCCTCATTCCTCAACTTGATTTCTTTGTACTTCTCTTTTATATCTTTCTCTTTATGCACTGGTTTGTTGGATGAAGAGACTTCAATACTAAGCTATTTTTCAATAATCTAAGTATTTGAGGTGGAAGGTTGATGAGTTTCCTCTGAAACTAGTGGAGCTGTATTCTTTTTAACCAATGTGTCAGTATCAATGATTTCAACTGTCTCAATGGTCTCTTCTTTCTCATTTACAGGATTAGGCTTGGGCTTCTTCCTGTACATGATTTCAAACCTGTCATATGTAGTATCCATTTCAGAGCTAGAACCTTCTTCCCTCATACTTTTTACATTTCTATCATGCATGGATAGAGTCTGTAGAATGGGACTAATACCCATTTGTTCCTGTAGGGTTGGAATCTGTAGAAAGGAACTAGTATCTATTTGCTTTTCCACATTTGTTAAGCTATTTTCCAACCACTCTGACTGGTTGGCATATTTTTCAATGTCTGGCATGGAACCATGCATAAAGGGCTTAATTTGAATTTGAGCCTTAATTTGTTTATGACTCCATTAGGGTCATACTACCACATGACACTGCTACTAAACTTCATTTGCTGTAAAAGTTTCTTTGCTTCTTGTCCAGCTTCCCTATTATTACAAATAAAAGGGCCTAGCTGGCTTTTGATCTTGAATTGTGTTTTCTTCCTAGTTGACAGAAAATTAACATCATCTCAGTGTATGATCTGCCTGAAATATTCTAATGCAAATATCCTCATGGAGAGGTATTTGGGCATCTTGTAGGAAGTGAGCTGGCATCCATATATCCTGATTTCAGTGTGGTCCTGGTATAGATACGAGTCTCCTATTCTACTATTTTTATACAACTACAAAACTCTTTTTATCTCATCACTAATCCTGGGTTGATTGCTACTGGTTAGCATATTTACAACTGGATGAACAAAGGAATCAATGAACTGCTTATAACTAAAATAATTGAATATTTTTGGATCAACGGTGTCCAAAAGATGACAGATCTTGGATGGTCCTTAATGTCCAATTTTTGGATGTTGACTAGAAACTTGTCTGACTAGAAATATAGGAACATGTGGAACAATACTGAAGAGTATTTGAATACTCTTTTAGTTGTCAGTCTCATCAATTGATCATGGATTATGTCTACCAAGAATTGGGCAAAACTGAAAATTGCAGCTGGAGGTTTGCCTGGGCAAAAAATAGAGATGAAAGCAAGTACAAGTTCATCTACAAATTCATCAGTAGTATACCCAAGGATACAAGACAACATGGTTAAAATTTGTCTTGCCCTCTCAATGAAAATGGTGGCAGAGTATGGAGGACTGTCTGTAGGAGTATGAGACTCCTCTAAAATGAAATTATGAAATATTTGAGCCCTCTTGGGAAGGTCCAGCGTTATGTAAATTTCAAGTAGGTTTTCAATGGAAAATGGGGTTTCATTTGGGCTTGGCGGGACCTGTAGCATTTGATTTATTCACTCTGCAGTAATAGTGAATAAAATCTGCTGATCAGGAGAGACTATGGGTCTTTGACTTGGGATATAACAAGCTTGGCAGAAATGGATAATTTCTGGGAATAGGTATACCTATGGGAACAATTTTTTGGGTAAATTTGATTCCCATAGGTGAATGTCATCATTCTAGTTAAGTAATTTACTTTTACTCCAACAATGGAGTTTTAATAGATGGCTACAGGTGGATTTGTCTTTAATTTGGAAATCTTTGTCGGCCAATGGGAGGTGGTCAATGTCCAGGTGAGGGTTTTGCAGGGGTTTCTCATTTAGAATGCTCTCGGAAGACATAATTTGATTTATTTCTATCTGAATTATTCTTTCTCTGGCCTTAGGTATAGGGTTAATAGCTTTGGAATAGTGGGAAGGGTGAATATAGTTTGTAGGAAAGGGTTTCTTCGGATGCACAATGGGTTTCTTCAATCTGGCAAGGTTTTTTAATTAATTTAGTTAATTAACCTTATATAAATAGTTGTGCATAGGTTAATGACAGGGCCATTCCGGTTCTTTCAAGAATACCTGGAAAAATGACGATTAAGTGTGCAGACAGGGTTCTGTGGTAGCAACAGAGGTTCCTGAGGCTTCAATTATCTATGTTCTGCTTCAATTTGGAGTCGACAATGTCTTCAGGTTGCAAATGGGTAGAAAATGGTTGAGTAGGGTTCCTGGGCATTAGAATTGGTTAACAGAGATATTTGTAATGAAAATGAATGAAAAGATTAAAAAGGGGGCTTTTTTGGTTTTTAACCAATAGTGGTTAAATTTGGGGTTGGGATTAACAAATGAACTGTGGGTGGTTTCATTTTATGTGGGGAGGTGGTTTTATGCAATATCGCATCACTTTTGGGTGGAGGGCAGTATTTTTCGAGAGCATACGATACAACATGGTGCTGCCATGTAGTGAAACAGTGATCAACCAAAATCGCGAATCTCACGTGCTTTTGGGATTTTAACCATCGAACAATGGGAGTGCGCAATATGGATATTAGTTGTCGGATATAGGAGTTTTTGATTAGAGGGCTATCATGTGGCGGAGTTGCGAGGGCGAAGTTGGGATGTGTTTGCAGGGCTCGAGGATAAATAATGCGGCGGGTTTAATACATTCAAAGGGTTAGTGAGGGTTGACGAATTATAAGGTGGGGTTAAATACATAAAGTGAGACTATAGGTTAGGGAATAACTTAGGTGAAAGGGGTTTTAGTGGGTTTTTTAAGGAAAAAGGGAAATTAATAAATGGGAGGGTATTATTTGTGATGGGAATGGTTTTCACACTAGGGAAAAGGAGTTTTGGGATGGGGAAATGGGATGAAATAAGGGGGAAAGTGAAATGAAGGGGAGGGGATATTTTTACAAGGGGAAATGAAAGGAAATGGTGCTCAAAAATTAAGAAGGGGGAAAAGCATTAGGGAAAGAAAGGCAATGAAGGGATAATGTAGAAGGGGAAAATTAATAAAGGGTTTAGTGAAATGAGGGGAAATTAGTGAATAAGCTTTAGTGAATTTCCTCTGCCTTTGATAATTTCTCCTGCACATAAATCATAGGATTAAGCATGATGAAGGTGTAATTGAGCTGGCAACCTTTTATATTTCCAAAACTTCTTCTACCTATCCTTTATTTACCCTAGCATTTTCTCTTCATTCATTGCGTGCATTTAAGCTTGCTAACCCTTTATTTCTTTTTCTTTGATAAGAAAATTATCTAATTCTAACCTTATAACTTCCCATGGCTCAGATTAAAATGATGAGCTCATTATTATTCTCTACCTAACTATTGATCTTCCAAGATTAAACATTTTGGCTAGATCTTAATTCTCTATCTATCAACATGAAATTTAAAGCATGAATGAATCAAGATTAAACTATTTGACCATCATGGATTGTGGCATTTTTGACAAGCTGCACACAATATTATTTTGCAAAGTAAATTAAAAAGGAGTGGCATTTGAATTTTCACACTTTCATGATCTATTCTTATCTCTTTTTGGGGTTCATATTTTATATCTTTTTTATTTTTTTCTTTCTTTTGGTCCTTTGATTATTCTTTTAGGACTTCACCCTCTTTACATTTTTATTTTTAATATGGGAAATTTTTTTGTAGAAAGCAAAAGTATGCACCATATTACAAGACTAATCATAGTCAATTCAAAATTATGAAACCTATTATTATAGGACCCTAACAAATACAATTTTGAATCCATTTTTATTGTCAAACGCCATCTCTTAGAGAAAGAAACCCCTACGCTTTCAACTGATTGAGAGAACAGGGCCTCATCAAAATCATACGACTTGCACAAAGACAAGGAAATAATTAATAAATATGTGATCATTTTCATTTATTCCTCTTTGATCGACCCTAAATTTGCTTATAAACAGAGGTGTCGTTGAGGTCCCATTTAGTGAGTCACCAAGAAGTTGCCCTAATTTTTCACCCACACGATTTTATGACCAATTAGAAATGAACAACAATACAAATTGACAAATCAAAGTGGTTTCATTTCCACCTTAAGTGCTATGATCACCATCAACTAACAAAGAATTAGTGGCTCTTCCACTTCCCCACACAACTTAACCACCATTTAACAAAATAAAAAATATTTTTATAGGTTGTAACCGACAAGATGATAACCCTTAGTGAAATCACAACAATTGATTAACTTATTAGATGAATTATTCGGCTATCAATTAATCAAGTCCATTCATTTAAAAAAAAAAAAAAAAAAAAAAAAAAAACAAAATTGACAAACCCACATCAAAAACTTGAAATAGATACACTGAGAATTCCATTCATTTATTAAAAAAAAAATTCCTCAAACCCACATCCAAAACATGAAATAAGTACACCTATTGGCATAAAAATAGGTACACCTATCAGTGTAATTATATAAAAATATTTGTTAAGAGAATTTTATTCCTTAACGTTGATGATTTACTTATCCTTGAAAACATACTATAAAAAGTTAAAACGATAATTTGTTTGACATTGATGCTTCCTATAAAGTTTGTTTGTGTTTCTTTTATAGGTTATGAGGCTAATAAGTGGATTTAAACCTCTAATTATATATTTTACATCGATCACTAATTGAGCTATTTTTTGTGAGTGTTTTATAATTTTTTATAAATATTAGTACAATTATATAAATTAAATGGTTAGTAAACATTGTAGAATCCTAGTTGCAAACATAATCATATTTTCAAGCCTTCCTTATTCTATAAGTGATCGCTAGAGAGCATGAAAAATCTAAGTTGTAAACATATCCATATTTTTTGAGTGTTGGTTCTTTTGCGGGTGTGCTTGTATGAGGCATTATGTTCTATTACAATGTTCACACACACACACACATATGTACACCTGTAGGTGCATATTGCAGGCACACTAGATGTCTTCATCAGTTGTTTATATGTATCTAGTAATGTCCTTGTTCCTAATATGCTTGATACCTATAACTATGTGTTGTCTCAATTACATAATAAAAAAGGAAAACTCTATGACCTATTTTTTGAGTAGTTGTTATTTAAATGAATCACAACAACTCCTTATAATGTTTTTGTAAACATAAAAAAATTCCTTCATTTTTTCTCATCCCTTAACTATCTCCACTGATATGACCCCATCAAAAATTGTATTTGGCTGCCAAGTAACAAGCTCCCATGGGCTACTTGCTTAATGGATCCTTTGTGTCACTACCTTTATTTACTTATCAATTTCATTTATGACAAGGATTTAGTTTAATGATGTTGTATCAACATTTATATCAAAGAGGCTTATACTAGTTTATGCATGATTGCACTCATGTGAAATTTTTTTTTGCAAATTTACTGGATTTTCAATTGTGGAATTGGCATAGTTGATTTACCATTTTATTGTTGATTTTTCATGTTTATGGTAGATTTTTCATGTTTATGGTAGAGTTTTTGTTGAATTTTCTTTTAAGAAAGAAAATAAATGACTCACTTATTTGTGATATGGTAGTGTTACAATGGGTATGGAAATGGTTTCAAGAAAGATGAAAGACCATGTTATATAGTTAAAAAAACAATTCTTTGATGTGCTATGATTTCAAGAAAACTAGAATTAGCAAGGTTTTCAAAACTTTGCGTTCTTTTATAATTGAAGGACTTCATATTGAAACTTTTTTTTACACAAATTCCATTTGTGTCATTTGAACTTATCAATTTGGAAAAATATATAGATTTATTTAATTTATTGAAGTGCCATTTTGTTGATTCTAGTCCAAGAAAATTGTCTTATTAGCCAACACACTTGTGTTTAACTATAGAGAAAAGATGCTTTGATGATCTTCGTCTTAAGTTCCTAGAGTCAACGCTTGACCAAATGAAGAACAATGACCCATCTTTGGTTTGGTTTTCAAGTAGTGGACTTAACTTCAAAGTGACTCAGAATTCTAGCTAGAACTATGGTAAGACATCATCTATACTATGTTGGCACATGGCATATCAATATTGTGGCATAGTGCTATTTCATCTTCAAATACCATGCTATGTTATAAAACTAGATTGTTGGTAAGTATCCATCTAAGATGAGGATATTATATATATATCCTAGGTATCATAACTTCCTACATGGGCACCAACTGTATCGAATTGAGTGTTTCTTTATATGGGTATGCTTATCAAATAGCTACTTCTTGTACATTTCTTTCAAGGCATGTCTTCTGAATTCTCTGTTGTTGTCTTTTGTTAGGGTCCAACCTTAACCCATTTATTTATTTAATAAGCCCAAGGGGTCTAGTCAGAGCCATAGTTAGTTAGTTGAGTCAATAAAGCATGCAACCAGTTATCTCATTCAGAATATTAGTTTGCAGTGCTAAGATCTTCCTCATATTATAAAGAAAATTATTTCATTATGCTTAAGGATTCATCAATTTTTGCAAGTAAAATGAAGAGTTTTTATGTTAATTTTGTGAGCAATTTAACATAAATTAGTAACTGAACAATAGAATAAACATGTACATAACATCATCAAAAACACATTACAACAAGCACATGATAAAGGAGTTCACCCCTCTTGGGTTATGTCTCCTTGGTCCAAATTCCAATGTCTTATGCCTCTCTATTATGCTCAAAAGTATAAAAATATGTGTTTACAATACTAAAATGCTTCTAAAACCTACTCCAATGAATCCAAAATACTCCAAAATGGCCATTTAGCCTCTTTTTGCATCCAATTTGGTGAAAAAATGAAGAATTTATGACTTTTGTTAGTCTTTCTAAAATTTTCTCCTCCAAATTTGGCTTACTGCCAGTTAAATTCATTATCTGGAATTAATTCTGGCAATTTTGCCGAAATCAGCAGTCCCGCCATCTTCCCCACCTATCTCGTGGTTAACGTCAAGTGGTCACATACAAAGTGGTTGGTTCGATGGAAAAGGCATCAATTCCACAACTCTATCACAAATCACAATCGACTTTACCGAGAGTGATTCTTATATTCAGGACTTAATATATTGTGATATATGATCTAGCAATTCGACGGACCCAACGAGTTATAAACTACAACTTTGAAATGATATCGTGTCCGCAAATCGCATTGGTGGAGTTCCTCGGTAACATATATATTAGCGGTTTACTGGCATGATATGTGATTGTGATTATCACAAATCGCAAGTTGACTCTACAATTGCGATATATCGCATCACATCCTTGACTACTCCGGGGACTGATTTCCTTGACTCCTTCGATATGCGATATGCGATATCACAAATCACAAATCGGCACTACTGGGGACCGACTCTTAAGCCACGACTACTATTTTTTCCCCAATATGTGATATGCGAGACCCAATGGAAAACTGCCACTTAGTGCTTCCCCATTCACTGGGACCTTTTCAATGTCATCCAATCCTGCCACGTGTCCAAGTCAAACCTGAGCTTTGACTTTCTCTAACTTGTGCATACAAGCTCAGATTTGACTGTCGTTCACACCACTGGATTTAGAATGCCATGATCTTTGATCTGATGCCATGTTTAAAAAAATTCTGACAGTTTGATTTTTTAGCATAATTTTGAACACCTGATCACTCCTCCCCACTAGAAGCCTTTTGGACCCCAAAAAATCATCTTCAATTGACCAGAAGGTGAGGGTACAATTCCCTCACCTTTCCAACCTCCATCCATTTGGCTTTTGAAGGACTTGTACCCTTGAGCCCCACTCGAAGATAATCAATACACCCCCTTTTTGTTGTCCTTGTTCTTTTGTCAAGTATAGTGTCTTATTGAAGCTCATCAAGGAATTATGGAGAAAAATCTTCAATAGAGGGAATCTGCATATTCTCTCCTTGATCTTCAATGAAAGGAGGATCATACAATCTCAAACTTTCAACATTAACAATGGAATAAATTTGTATATATGAAGGAAAATCAAGCTTGAAATCATTATTACAAATCTTTTCCACAATTTTAAATGGATTGTAATGGATTGGTTTAAGCTTTTTAACTTCACCTTGATCCTTTCCTTTCTAATGTAAATCCAAACTTCATCACCTACTTGAAACTGATTACTCACATGATGCTTATCATGCCTTTCCTTATACTTGCCTTGACTCTTTTTTAGTTGGTGAATCAACTGAATTTTCTCAATAAATTTCTTTGCTCTGTCTATGTCACTATACTTGCTTTGAATTTTTTGGTTAATCAACTAAATTTTATCAATGAATTTATTTGCTCTGTCTATGTCACTATGTCCATCTACAACTACGTCTTTCTCAAAGACAAAATCCAAAGGCGGTTTAGGAAAATAACCAAGACATGCCTCAAAAGGCGAAGTTAGAGTAGAAGAGTGTTTTGCTTGGTTGTAAGCATGTTGAATATAATACAACTGTTCATCCCACAACTTAGGATGTTTTTCGCAATATCCTCTTAGCAAATGAATAACTTTCCTGTTAACCACTTCATTTTGACCATCTATTTGTGGATGGAAGGTTGTACTTTTCTTCAACTTGGCGTCCATCAAGTTCCATAAATTTGACCAAAAATTCGCAACTAATCGGGAATCAAGATCACTTACAATAGAAGTAGGTAATCCAAAATGAACCCATACATTTTGAAAGAAAGTTGAGTTGTTTTTCCAGCTGTAATTTGTCTTTTAAAAGACATTAATATGCACATGTTGCTGAACCTATCCACAACTACGTATAAATAATCATGACCTTTTCTTGATAAAGGAAAACCTCCTACAAAATTCATAGAAACAGTCTCCCATGGATGTGAAGGCACTGGATGTGGTGTGTATAATCCTAGTTTCCCATTACTAGGCTTACTGACTGCACACAATGAAAAACCTCTGATAAAACATGACATGCTTTCAAGCATACGAGGCCAGTAAAAATATCTCTGAAGATTTTCCATTGTTTTAGTTACTCCAAAATGTCCAACAATAAGAGAAGTGTGCGCAACCCTTGTGAAATATACCTCTCTCCATGTGGAACACAAAGTTTTCCCAAATGATACAACATATTATCATGTACATGGTAGTCTAATTCCTCAACTTGGTGGCCTTGACTCAAGATTGAATCTACCTCTTGGAAGTCAGCATCATGTGCGCATTGTTCAACATAACTTTCAGCCAAAACATAATGATTCTTGAGTAAAATGGCTACATTAAGAACCGTTCTAGAAAACATATAAGAAACTTTTTTATAAATACCTTTCTTGTACCTCATTACCAAGTGGAATTGCTGTAAGAATCCCATCCAATGAAAGTGCCTTGATTGCTGTAATTTTGTTTGAGATTGCAGATATTGCAAATGTTTATGATCAGTGTGAAAAATGGTTTCTTTTCCCATTAAGTAATGCTTCCATTTCTTCACACTTTGCACCAATGTGTAGAGCTATTTATCATATGTAGGATAGTTAATAAAAACACCATTAAAAATCTTAGAATGAAATGAAATGGGCTTACCATGCTGTAAAAGAATTGCACCCATGGTGTAGTCACTTGCATTTGTTTGTATTTCAAATGGTTGTTTCAAATCCGGCAGTGCTAAAACTAGGGTTGAAACGATATTTTTTTTAAATCATCAAATGACTTTTTTTGTTTTCCTCCCCACTAGAAGACAAACTTCACGCTAGTCAAAGCATGTAGTGGAGCTGCTATGGAAGAGAAATTGGAAATGAAATTCATCCAATACTGCGTTGCTCCCAGAAAACTCCTTACTTCTGTGACTAATTTGGGTGTTAGCCAATTCACAATGGCTGAAAATTTAGAGGGGTCAATCTTCAGCTCACCTCCTCCAACTAGGTGGCCCAAATACACTAAGGAAGTTTTCCTGAATTCACATTTAGACATCTTCAAAAATAACTGTTCTTTTTTCAAGACATCCAAAACTTTCCTCACATGATTGACATGATATTCTCGTGATTTTTTGAATATCAAAATATCATATAAATATACAATTACAAACTCATCAAGAAAGGATCTTAAAACATCATTCATAACTCTCATGAATGTAGCTAGAGAGTTGCAAAGACTGAAAGGCATAACCAGCCACTTAAACAATCCCTATTTGCTTTTAAAATAAGTCTTCCAAATATCATCCTTAGCTATTCTAACTTGATGATATCCACTTCTCGAGTCTAATTTAGTGAAATTTTTTGCATTCTTCAATTGATCTATCAAATAATCTATTATGGGCAGTGGGTATCGATTCTTTATGGTAATTTTATTCAAATCTCGATACTCTACACACATGCACTAGGTTCCTTCTTTCTTGGGTACCAAAACAATTGGTGAACCACATGGCGAAGTAGATGGACGAATTACACCTTTATCTAACAGTTCCTGGACTTGTTTCTTAATTTCTAAACTTTCCAAAATTGGCATTCGATACATACCGATATTTGGGAGTGGACAATCTTGCTGTAACTGAATTCTGTGTTGCATTCCCCTTTTTGGTGGTAATCCATTTGGTTCTTGAAACAAATTTTCATATTGATTGAACACATCAACCAATTCGGATTTGAGCTTCACGTCACAGCGTACAAAGGATTCACGCTCCATGTCATTCTTTTTCTTGATCATAAGGAGCATGAGATTCTTGTTGAAATTGACTAGCTGCTTCATTTTCCCTCCACTTGCTTGAGACAAATTAAGCTTTCTACGATGACCCCTCACAATATATTCCACTCCATATTTGAAAAAAATATATTTGTTCTTAAATCTATGGAAAATGACTTTCTGTTCATACAGATACGAGCTTCCCAACACAATTCCAGAAATATCCAATGGCACTACATCTAATTCTACTTCATCAATGAAATTGGCAATAATAGCAAACCTAGAAACACATTTCCTTGTGACTTGAAGATTTGTATCCTTGGTTATCCAACCAAACAGATACGGTATATGATGAGGCACAGTTTCTAGATTCAACTTCTTGACCAAGTCTGTAGAAATTAAATTTTCCTGGGATCCACTGTCAAACAATGTATCAATCTTGGTGTGTTTGGAAATAACTCTTATATGGAACAACTCAATTTTGTTTCTTCATTGGAATTGTTGTTGGAGTTATTTGTTGCATTGGTGCTTTCCACGACTTCCTCTTTGCTTGTTTTTGCCACAGATTTTCCTTTAGTGACTATGGCTGCAATATTTGTTTCATCACCTGAGTCGGAACCCAAGTCTTGTTGTACAACAATGTTTGACTTTTGTTTCCTTTATTTTTAAATTTGTTTAGTCTTCATTCAAGATGAAGCTTCCAGCAATGCGCTTCATCATGGCCCTCTTTGGAACAATTCTTGCACACAGGTTTCTTGCCTTATTTCTTAACAGAAGCATTTTCCTTCTACTTTCCTTTATATTTCTTTCCTTTTTCACCACTCTAGAATGACTTCTTACTACCTTCTTCTTGTACATTTCCCCCTCTTTCTTCAAGGTGTGTAGCTTGAACAAAGATGTCATCAAGATTCATGGGATTAAACATAAGAATGGTGTGTTGAAGATAGCTATGAAAACCTCCTATGTATTTTAGGTAAGTATCTTGTGACTGCAAGTCTACTCCTAGCATAAGAGCTCTTTTCCTAAACTCTTGAGTATACTCTTACACATTTTGACCTTTTAACTGTCTAAAATTTTTCCAATTCATGATAGCTTTTTGCATATAAGCTAAAGAGTAGCATTGTCTTTTGATTGCAAAAATGAAATCATTCCAAGAAATAGAAATCTTACCATGTTTCTTAATCTCCTCTTAAGTATTTGATTCCCACCATAAAAGTGATGCACCCTCCATTCTCAAGAAAGATAATTGAACCTTTATGTCATCCTCTTGAAGGTTTTGAATCTTCCAATAGACCTCTAACTTACAAATCCAATTATCAAGCTTCTCTACATTCACTTCACCATTACACATGGGCAACTTGAATTTAACATCAAGTTTTAGAAAAGTGATTTGCCAGTTCCTTTTGAAGAATGATGATGAGTATGAGCAAGGGTTGTATTAGTGGAAGAGTGTGAAGATGCTTGTGAAGAAGAAGATGAAGAGGATGGTTGATAGGGTGGAGGTTTGTCTCCATTTCCATTACCTCCTCCTGAAGAACCTTCTCCTTTGGGAGGTTTGGAACTTTCTGCTTGCGATCTGCTATTCCTCTCTCCATAGAGGACCTTCACCATCTCTGTCATATCAAAGAAATCCTTTCTGAAGGTCTTTACATCTTTTGTCATGTTTGTAGGTTCTCCTTCATGACATATGATCTCTGGAGTCTCAACTACAACTTGAGGCTGAACTGGTGTTGAAGATTGTGGAAACCTTTTCTCTTATTCCCCTTGACCCAACTTTAGGGCTTCCAACCAGCTTTCATTCACCTCTTTTGAGTTTCAACCTTGTAAGCATGACATAAACTTGCAAACAATTAAATCCTTCATTCACAAACAAAAACCTAGTGCTCTGATACCAAATTGATCTGATTCAAAATATTAGTTTGCAGTGCTAAGATCTTCCTCAAATTATAAAGAAAATGCTTTCATTGTGCTTAAGGATTCATCATTTTTTGCAAGTAAAATGAAGAGTTTTTATGTTAATTTTATTAGCAATTTAACATAAATCAGAAACCAAATAGCAGCATAAACATGTACAGAACATCATCAAAAACACATTACAACAAGCACATGATAAAGAAGGTCACCCCTCCTAGGCTACGTCTCCTTGGATCAGATTCTAGTGTCTTGGGCCTCTCTATTATGCTCAAAAGTGTAAAAATATGTGTTTACAATGCTCAAATTCTTCTGAAACTTGCTCCAATGAGACCATAATACTAAAAAATGGCCATATGGCCTCTTTTTTCATCCAATTTGGTGAAAACCTGAAGAAGTTATGACTTCTCTTAGTCTTACCACAATTTTCTTCTCCAAATCTGGCTTACTACCAGTTAAATTCATTATCTTGAGTTAATTCTGGTAGTTCCACTAAAATCAATGGTCCCACCATCTTCCCTTCCTATCTCATGGTTAAGGCCAAGTGGTCACATACAAAGTTGTCGATTCGGCAGAAAAGGCGACGGTTCCACAACTCTATCGCAAATTGCAATCGACATTACTAGGGGTGATTCTTATATTCGGGACTTAATGCATTTTGATATGTGATCTGGCAATCTGATGGACAAAACAAGTTATAAACTACAACTCTAAAATGATGTCACATCCGAAAATTGCATTAGTGGAGTCCCTCAGTAAAATGTATATATGTGGGGTACTGGTGCAACATGCGATTGCGATTATCACAAATCGCAACCTGACTCTACCAGTGCGATATATCGGATCGCAACTATGACTTCTCTGGTGACCGATTTCCTTAACTCCTCTGATATGCAATATGCGATATCATAGATCGAAAAATGGCATTGCTAGGGGCCGATTCTTAAGCAACGACCACTATTTTTTCTGTGATATGCGATATGCAGGACCCAATGGAAACCTTCCACTTGGAGCTTCCCCATTCGCTAGGACCTTTTCCATGTCATCCAATCCTACCATGTGTCCAAGTCAAACCTAAACTTCGACTTGCTCTAACTTCTGCATGCGAGCTCGGATTTGAGTGTCGTTCACACCATTGGATTGAGAATGATGAGCTCTTTGATCTGAATCTAAGTTTAACAAAATGTTTACACTTTGATTTTTGAGCTCCTAGTCACCCACATTATAGAAAAGGGACTACAATTAGTTATAAATTGGCCATAGTTAATAAATAAATTTATTAAACCGTATTATGCAAGGGACCACTAGTCGTTAGGGTTTTGTATGTCATAAAGATATACATAGCCCTATATAGCAAAGGAAGATTAATTGAGTTTTATTGTAATTTAGCTTTGCTCTTTTGGAGGCTGACCCCTTGAAGAGGCAAGTGAACATTTTATTCTACTCCTGAATAATAAAATATCATTGCAACTTGTCTCAATTCATGTGATATTTATGTGTTTCTGGCTATATTTTTTGTATTTCTCTCATTATTTTAATTTCACATGTCAAGTGCATAACAAGTATTAGAGAACTTTCTAGGGCTAGTTGTACCTCCAATTTTGGGAAGAATGCTTTTAGTCTATAAACATGTTGTGACGTCTTTAAATCACAAGATCTATCATTGAGTGAAAAACATGTGGATTTAGTGAGGCATGCATGCAGGAACTACAAGAGGTGGTCATGCTTGTTGGACTCCCTTGTAACCCTTGTGGGTACCCCTTCGAGTAGCAGTGTATTACACAGAACTGTACATGGACTGCACTTCCACATACCCTTAGGTATATTAGAAGCTCCCAGTAGAGTAACCTGAAACCTAACCTTAGATAAGTCGTTGAATGTCTTGTTGATATAGTACACTAAGAACAACACTTGGGGATATTACTCACATGAAAAGTAGGGTAGTTGATTAGTACGGCTAATGGTATGGTCGATCCTCCTTAGTTACCACTCTAAAATATTGGTCTGAGTACTACTGTTGGACCCCTGTGTATATTACGATCTGTAGCACCTAACACTCCTTGTGACCATAGTTCCCTTCACTATCTGAGGCTCTCCCCCATTTTTTTTCCAAATCAGTGTCATTCATTGGGGTTATTTCATTGATTTGCAGATCATATCCAGTAGTTTTGGTTATATCATCGTCGTACAATTCAAATTCCACAGTTGGAGTTTTCATAGCACAGATCAGACTCTCACATATTAATCTAGATGATATTGTCACATCATATTTTGTAGTACCAAGACCTTGGGGTTTTTGCTACTATGGTCCAACTCTGATTTTCGCAGGATATTTAGCGGTATCAAGCATTTTGGATTTCATCCACCTTAATATTGATCAGGTGGGAGTAAAACTCTATTTGGAGGATAAAAAAAAAAAAAACGCGAGCCATCATAGGATGCTTGCAATATACCTAACACATCATATTCAAGACGATGAGTTGATTGTAGTGGTACCATACACCTATAAGTCCAAATTTTCATGCAATCCCAATTTTTTCTCAATGTGGCATCAAAGTGATCAAAATCACTAGACTCGTAAGCTTTCCCTCTTTCCAACCATACTACTCTTAAGTAAGCTCAAAATTTGACTAGGGCTAGTGTATGTACTATACCTAGTCTCAAGTTATGGCTTTGAAAAGAATCGATGCCCTCAAAAAAAAAATTAGTGCCTCTAGGCATCCGTTGAAGACAAATTTGACCAACTCACATAAGCATTGAACATGCTAACCAAGTCTCGTGAACCCATGGGAAAGAACATAGTGTGGATGCACACGTAGAAGGAGAATCCAACCATCACATTCATTTCCATGGAGGTGACCAATATTTGAGCTACCAGACACACAAATTGAACATGTACAAATTTTATGGATCTAACTCGCCATTATGGGTGGCGCAAATGGAGAAATATTTCCTCCTTAACAATTTCTGGGATGATGAAACTAAACTACATGTTAAATCTCTTTACTTGGACCAAGAGAGATGAAATTGGTGGTAGTGGCATCAGAAATTCTACCCTAAGAGGCCAACTTGGACCATGTTCTCTAAAGCCATTTGTGGCAGCTTTGATCAGGAATCTCACTTTCAGGGATGTCTCACTAAGCTAAGGCAAACATGTACAGTACGGGACTACATTATAGCCTTCAAAAAATTGGCCACCTGGACTGAGGGACTAGGAGATGCCTTTTTCTTGGAATGTTTCATCAGTGGCCTAAAGGGAGCCATCTAAGCCCATGTTCGAATGCATCACCGAACTATTTGGTTGGAAGCATGTCACGAGGCCTTAGATGCAGAAGTAAAATTAAATGCCCAATCCAATTGTCAAAATTTTGGCACATGGGCACGTCTCAACCCACCTACGGACCCCACACAAAAACTTAAGGTTCAAAAGGTGTTTCTGATAGAAATGGATGAAAGAATGAAACAGGGACTATGCTACTACTGTAATGAAAAATACTCCTCGGGACATAAATGTAAGGAACCAAATTTCTTTCACATTGACACTACTGAAAACAACTATGTCGATGAAAATCCATCCATTTAAGTTCCTAAGGAGGAAAAGGATGAACCCTTAAAAACCCTAGTCATTGATACTACAGCGACACCAAATGAGCAGATTATCTCACTCCATGCACTCGCTGACATTTCTTATCCCTACACGCTCAAAATATGAGGTTTTCTTATATAACAATGAGTAGTGGTGTTAATTTATAGTGGTTGATGGGTCCCATAAATAGGTATATTTTGAAGTTGCTTGTGTTATGCTCCATCCCTTAAAACTCTCTTTTTCTCACTTTAATTTACATTTTTAGCCATAATATGCTTAGTAGGAAGACTAAAGGGTGTTTGACATATTGTATGGCCTAATGTGATCAATTTGTAGGAAAAAAAAGAATTTTTGGAGGCGTTTACTATGTAGGGACTTGATGGAGACAACCAAAAGAGAAGATAGTGAGCTTTTCCACCTCATCAACTCTTTAACTCAGCTTGAGATCATAAAATCCTTACTCATAGCTCGAATTCACTAGCATCCGAGGGACTCCAAGTACATGTGTAGTTCAAGGCGGAGCACATCCACAAATTTCGAGATCTTGGAGGGAATCACTCCTCTTTTCAAGGGAACTACCATAAAATACCTTTTTCTATAAATAAACCAGCCAAGAGGCTCATTAGGATTTAATTTTGTGTTCTAGCTAGGAGTATTTACTGAGAGCCTCGTGCTTGACATTGTCATTCTTATTTTTCATGATGTATGTGAATGTGATTTTATGTTAATGATAATTTTACTATTGGTCTATATCTGAGTTAGTTTCAGATGGTTGAAACCCTTGGGTTTGGGCCAAACCCATAGGCTTTAGTCAGTCTCTTGTATTTCTTTCTTTTCCTTATTTCAAAGCATTTCAATTCTTTCCTTGTTTCAGTAGATGTTATATCATAAAAACTTTTAATTGTAGGATTTCTTATCACCTATCTTGTGGGAAGAGTGATTGGAAAGATCCACAATAACAACTCAAAAATATTTGTTTATGATTTCTTGGAAATTGTTAGTTATTAGATTGAAATATCTCTGTATGTCTAATTTATGTAACTTATGAGTTAGTAGCATTGTTTTACCAATTGAAGTTGTTTTCTAGCTTAGAGTAGACTTCAAAAAAATTCAACTCATCTTTTCCATGATTATTTACTTTGCTACAATAATGATCATTTGATGCATGTACTTGGCTAGCTGCAGGAACTATGCTAGTTTCCAGGGGTGGGCACAAATTTCCACATCCACATGGACCTTTCCATTTTCCTCTTAGGAACCTCACCTTGCTTCCAAAATCCATCTCTGAATTCACTCTGTTAAGGTAGATGAAGGACACTATGGGCATCAACTCTGGTCCAAGATAGACCTCCAAGGTGTACTAGGCTCGGCTAAGGGGTTACCACACCCTTCATTCACCTCCTTTTACCTTCATCCACTTTACTTTTCCTTCAAGACACCATTTCTATCCTCAAAAAGGTCTTGGACCCTCCTCCTATAGAAAAATAGAGCCTCCTGTAGCACCTCCTGTAGCGGACTTGTCGCACTATTTTCTTCAACCAATTTTGCTCCATACTTTGACTTTAGCAGAGTTAATTTGAATAATGGCCCTCATACTATGATTTGATGATTAGGGAAGACTCTAAGGCCACTCCAACCTCATCCTTTCATTACTACAACCATCAAATGTAAAATCATAGTTAGAATTAGTATTTTTCTTCATAGGTGTGTCAAAGATTGGATTCCTCATCCTGTACGACGACCTGTAGTGGCCTGTTTTGAGGCCGATCTGTGAGAAATGCATCATGAAAGATAGGAGAAGACCCCTGCTTGCCTCCCAAGCCATTTGACCCATCACAAACATCTCTCTCCACACCTAATCCACCTACCATACAATCAAGAAGAATTAGCATTCATGTTTTTATAAAAAGACAAAAAGAAAAAGGTTGTTATGCTTATTCATATGCACATTAGTTGAGTGTTTGATTAGATCATATTGCATGCTTAGGTTAGTTAGGGTTTCTCATGTGTTAGCTTAGAATTCTTCTGAAGCAAGGTATCTCAACAAATAGCTAGATGAGTGGCGTGTTTTGAGCATCTATTTCAGTCTTTCTTTATTGCAGTAGGTAGCATTTCAATTCTCTGAATTAGGGTAAAATTCTCCTTTCTCAATTGGTAATCAATCTTCTTCTAAATCAATAGAAGGCTGGTTTAAGAAACCCTAGTGGTCTATCACCCAACTCAACAGTGATAAAAGAGTGGACCCATTGCATCTATTTGTGTATACAACACTGTCGCCTCCAAGTTTATACGAACCCCAGGTTGATAAAGTAAAGTTGGTAGCCCCAATAGTTGCAACATTATTGTTGCAATACTAGTGCTCATCACTTTTTGGCGCTGTTGCCGAGGAGGTGTCTCAGTAGATGTGAATTCTTCTTTTTTTCTTCCATTTCTTATCTCTTTCATTATGCTATTAGTTTCATTTCTACAAGATAGTTGTAAGTTGGTTTGCTTTCCTTTCCATTCTGCAAGTGATTTCATTCAGTAGTTAGTTTCAATTTAGATGTCTTTTCTATTGTACAATTAGTCTTAAATCTTGAAGAAAAACAAAACAAAACACTGCTTTCGTATCTTGTAGGAATAGGGATAAATTAGGAAAATTTCTACAAAATACCCCCACCACTTCCAACAGTCAACCTTTCCTCTTTTTCGATGGTTGTGAATTAGAGGACCCCTTAGGCGAGAAACCTGAGATTTTTAAAGTGCCTATAAGGGAAGAAGAAGAAGAACCCATTCCAACTGACCTAATGGCTGGAAATATAAATGAAAGGAGAGATAGAGAAATAATTGAGGGTGATTTTCCCATCAAAGAAACCAATGGGGATGCCAAGATGAATAACATAAGCCCCTTTACTCTTCCTCACTTCCATGGCCTAACCTCAGAATATCTAGATACTTTCTTTTTTGAATTTTTTATCATATGCAGAACTTATGACTACACCACTGATGATCAGAAGTTGAAATTATTTCCATCCACTCTCAAGGATGCATCTCTACGCTAGTTCATGGGTTTACCTGGGGATTGTATCACCACCCAAGCTCAGATGCAGCAAGCTTTCAGCAACAAGTATAGGGACTATTGCATGTCCAAAGACACTAAAGAGGAAATTTTTAGAATGACCTTGGGGAATAATCAGTCCTTACAGGATTATGAGGAAAAATTCTAGCTTAGCTATAAAAGGTCTAGGTGCACACTTGATCTTGAGTCACTTAAGCTAGTCTTACTCAGGGGGGCCAGAGAAGATCTCCTGGATACCCTAAAACTGCTATCAGGAGGGGACATCTACTAGCTACCCTATGAAGATATCAAGACCGTCTTTAAGAACCATTCTAGGGTAGCTAGGAAAAAGGGTAAGGGTAGTCAAACAATTGGTAGCTCATCCTCTTCCAACACATCTATAAAAAGTGAAATTCGAAACATTTTGGAAGATTTTAAGAGTGAAATGCTGCAAACCCTCTCCCTACAGATGGACACTATGCAAATCAAGAGGAAGCAAGAGGAAGTAGAGAGCATTAGCCATATTCTTCCCAAGATGCACAAGGAATGAATGTCCATTAAACCTGATAAAAATATTCTCGGTTTGTGAAGAAAACCACTACACAGACAAGTGCCCTTCTCTACTAGACTTAAAGTTGTGTATTAGGGAACTAAAGGGGTGACTAAACAAATCTTCTACATAAATCAAAGAAGGGCTCATGGGCCTCGACCATACCAGCATGGCATGCAAGTTTCATCCTATGCATATTACAACCCTAACTAGAACACATCCATTCCCTCTTGGGGCCCCCCTGCTCATCCCTCCTGGTCTACACCTTCTCCCTAGTCTTTTTCACCCCAATACCATTCCCAACCGACCAACCAACCATTTCATCCATATACACCTCCACGACCTTAGTGGAATGAACGACCACAGGGGTGGAAGCCCCCATACAACAATGCTCCAACTTTATTGCCTTCACCTCCTACTCAACCATGACTTTTACACCCTGCTCCACCTAAACAACCTCAGATGCCTGCCCAACTAAACCCAAGCCCAAACAATAGACATACACAACAAGTCTATAGTGGAGAGACATCCTACCCTGCTTATGCTATGGAAATTCAGGAAATCACCCTTAGATCTCAGAGAGTGCTCCCAGATAACCAACCTCCATATCCACCTAAGGAGAGTGAGGAAGAAAGAGAGGAAACTATGCCTAGAGTGAATCCACCACCCTTTCCAAAAATATTAATTCTTCTAGTCCAGCCTACCCTAGAAGAGAATGAACTTCTAGGTGAATTGAAAAATCAATGTTTTAAGATCCCACTTCTCAAAGCCATTAAGGATGTACCTATTTACAACAAACTGATTAAAGATAAGTGTTCCAAACATCTAAGGATGTGAAAAGGAGACACCCCTACCATTAATGTCATTGGAAAGTTGTCTGACTTAATGTTGGGGTAGGTATTTTTCCCAAATTATTTAGACCTAGGAATCCCTATAGTAGATGTACACATCAATGGCACCATTGTCCCACATACCTTGATTTATCTTGGGTTTTCCATTAATGTAATGACTAAGGACACCATGCTCAAGCTAAATCTCCAAGGTTCATTAAGAAAGACCACGACAGTCCTGCAGCTTGTAGATCGATCCGCAGTAGCCCCTAAGGGGATTGTTGAGGATATAATGGTCTCCATTGGCTCCTGGAAATACCTTGCAGACTTCTTAGTTCTCCAACCTAAGACCAAATTTAATGGTTATTGTTATAGACATTTTTGGGCACCGCAACCCCAATCATACATGTCCATAAACCAAGGGCTTCTAAGTCCCTAAAAGTGTTGCTTCACAAGGTTAGCTGATTACATCATCTCCCAGAAGTTCTCCACAGAAAACTACTCAGAACTAGTCAAAACTGGACCATACAGACTGCCCAGTGCAGAGGATGTAATGCATCTCACCTGCTTAGAGTAAAAAGTGCGATGCATACTGGAAAGCCCTTCTATAGGGTGTGATGGGCGAGAGTAGACAAATGGCAGAGACAGTTTGCAAGGTGGATGATCATGGAATCTTCCAGAAACTTCTCCCGTGACACTTGCCTCTCTGAATTCGCCCAGGGATGAGTAAGAGATCATCAATCTCCAAGTGGAATCAAGAACTATCAGAGAGAGGACACTAATCAAAATCCCAGAAGCTGACTCAACCATATGCAATCATCTATATATGGATCCCTCATCACAGAGATTTAGAGGCTGGAATCTTGTATCTTGTAAGGAAGTGCTGTTGGTTTCCTGGTGCAATATCATAGTGTTGGGTGATCTAAGCTTTTCATGAGGTGAAGAGGGCTTTCATGCTGGGAGGATGATGCTAGGTTAGAACAATTGGTTGTAATCCTCTTTGCTATTCTTGATATTAATAAAGTTATTCAAGTTTTCCTCCACATTCTTGTATGTTTGATGATATATGCATTTGTGTGGTCAATATATATCTGGTCCTATATTGTTTATGATTGTAGATCTCTGTTCTTCGATAGTATTATGCTGCTTTGATTCCACAGGTGCTCTTTGAAGTTGGGTAAGTGAAGAAGGAGTGGCAAAGATCTGTTAGAAGGGAGAGGAACCAAGCAAGGAAGCAAGTGCAAGACAGAGGTTGGTGTCCTTTGTTCCCCTCTTATCTACTTTTCATAAAGGAAAGCGAAAGTAGTTTTAGTTTGTTTGTTTCTAAGATAGCTACCCGTCTTAGTGGGACTAGTAGCTCTGAGTGGACACTAGGTTTCCTGATAACAAAATGGCGACTCCATTGGGGTGCGAATAGCTTGTTTGCTTGTGTATATTTGTTTGTTTTATAAACTTATAGATGGAGGTTGAAGTCAAGCCAACTAGCCTTCGAACTGCATTTGCTATGCAAGTGCAAATTAGATCAATGTTGCTTTAGTCTATCTCTGGGTTTTGTTTATAAAATGAACAATCGATTTGCAAACATTCTAATTACCTTGGTGTTGGCTCTAGTAACCTCATTAGATCAACCCCTGTGATTTATATTTACTGAACATCACTTGCTCGGCCTAAATCCCCGAACTAAGCTGCAAACTGTGACCAAAAACCAAGTTGAAGTCTTGTCCCTAACCATCGCACCTTCTCTTCTTGGGAATCTGGATGCATCTCACCTCTCGTGTGCAGTAGGTGTGCTGCATCGCACTTTCCCTATGTTACAGGTGCACTGATCAGACAAGACCTCTTCCGCTTTCAGATTTTGGTTTTTTGTTCATTATCTTCAGCTTTATTCAGGAGTTTTGTTGTCTATGATCAATATACCACTGCGGAAACCCGCTTCCTTTCCATCATTCTGACTTCATTGTGCAAAGAACTGTAAATGTTTTTATGTATTGTGTGCCATTTTCAATTCTCTTTTACAAAGAAGTAGCGTAATCGAACTGTCGTTTCTTGATTTAGAAGTGTCGCAAGTGTCGTTTTCAGTCATAGAAGAGAATCCTATTGTTCTTGATGGTCGATTATATTGTTACTCTTGTGTTTGATTTGAATTAGTAGTTTTTCAAGTGTCGAAAACAATTTTCAATTCGAAATCGTAAAGTGTCGTCATTATCTTCCTTTCGTTTTGAAGAGAAATTTGTTAGTATTGTCGCTTTGAAAAGATAATTCAGATTTGTACTCAGCATTCTTTTTCTCATTCACACATTAAGAAAGAAGAAAAAATACATGCATGTGCATTTGCATTTAGACTGCTTGTTGGTTTGATTTTGGACAGTGCATCTAGTGTGTGCTCTATTCTCTATGTTGAAAAAATCTAATTTCTCTTTCCTTAGTAGCTAGGATTTTCATTGCAAAAAGAAGATTAAACGATTGTTTATCATCTTAGATTGCATTTTAGGAATTATATATCTACATCACGTGGTGAACCTGAAAGGAAAATTTCTTAAGCAAGATCAACTATAAAATAAATTCAATGAACATAAAAATGCTTTGGAACCTAATGCACAACATTTAGAAGTCTAGGCTAGAGACGTATATGGCGTCATAAAAGCCTGGTAACTATCGCTTTCATTGTTGTTGGGTCATTCCTCCTCTTTGAGACGAAAAGTGCCAGTATGGACTTGTGCTCCCACGTACCGTCAAGTATATATTGGGAGACCACAATAGGCTATATCCTTTATCCTTAGGAAGCTGTGTCTGCCTCCCTATCGATCGCAATGCACTGAACACAACATTCGGGAATATTGACTGTCGTACCGTAAAAAGTATTTTGTAGTTTTGCGATTGATTTGGTAATCCCTCTATCTAGATTTCCAGAGTAGTCTCTTTCATTCCTTTTCAGACTCCTTAAAGGAAAAGGTCCATCTGGGCACTTGTCACTTTAGGCTCATTAAAAGTCGATGGCGACTAGAGTCATCTTTTGTTTTTTCTCGACTCTTAAAAATTCAAAAAAAAATTGTGTCAAAGCGTCTAAAATTCATTTAATTCAGAATCATTTTCCCCTATTATTTTGAGTTGATCGAGTAATCTGCAATTGTGGAAGAAAGTCAATCAAAACCCCGTCGTTCGTGGAGGCTTACGAGTCAGTTGTCGTTGACTCCGGAAACGAAACTGTTCCAGACAAAGCGAACTCGTTTAACTGGATCAAATTCCCCTAGTTTGATTGGAACAAGTGTTCCGACATTCTCAGAGACTCTGGTTACTCCAAACATTTATGGTATCCCTGCCTCTATAGAAGAAATTCCGCAGCCACAAAAGGACATTACAACTGATCCTAGTGTGATGGTAAACACTTCTATTCCCGAACCGGCTCCATCTATAGCTGATTCGGAAGGTGTTACTCCCCAAACATCAGTCGCTACAGAACCTATACCTTCTTCGGCACCAGAAATATTTTACGGACCTAACAGTCTACCTCTTCCACCTAGATTGATTGCCATAGAAGAGATTATGGAAGATCCTCCATTTAACACTCCATCGCAATTTGGAGCTGGGATCACCCTATATCCTTCTTCATTAGAAGTTAGTCTCCCACCATCGGAAGTTCCTGAAGAATCACTGAGGAATCTTTTGGATAGACTAAATATGTCTGAACAACTGTCGACATCTAGGACTGTGTCATCCAACACAGCAGTAGCAGAGCTTCCTACTGCTACTCCAACAATGTTCACCAGTGTGCCATCTATCCCAACTAGCTCTCAATCGCTGGATGGAGTCCATCCAGGGGATGTTTCGACAGTATGGACTATTCCCATTTGTTCGTTTGGAATAATATCTGGAATCTCTTATGTTGAGTCTCAACAAATTGATCCTTCGCAGTGTCAATTTGGGCAATCCGGTCCCCAGAGGAAAATCATTCCTTTGAGAACTAGGTTACCACCATATGGAGGGCAGTATACCCATCCATTGTCTCCTCCAGGAGAACAACCATACGAGAGTTCACAACAGAATTCAAGGTATTCTAGAATTACATCTAGCAGTTGGGTGCCCATACTACCTCAACAACCAAGAGTTGTATACTCGATGCGACAAAGTTTACCTGTGTCAAATATCCCCACTACGCCGACTATCGTGATGGTGTTGCAAGTACAAGCGTTGCGTATTGTATGCCAGCCTCAGGTTTCTCAGGTCGTAATACAACAATCTCTTGTCCCTGCGACGCAACCACAATCATCGACTAGTGGAATGACCCAGGTTCAAACGGGGACCATTACCCCTCATCTTGGTCAAACAGTCAGTACTGGGCAATAGCTCATGGCTTCACAACCATGGCTGGTACACTATCAACAACCGCAATTCCAACAAGCTTACCAAGGATCTGAACAACAAGTCTTTGCAAGTAATGGGCAACATCAATCATATCATACTGGTCATGCCCATCAACCTTACCAAAGTTATGAGTATCAAATGCATTATGCTGGTATGCAAAGACCAACTGCTCAGGCAATTCCATCTTATCCTGGGTATGCTTCGCCGAGCCTAAATCAACAGTTACCTTTCCTGGCAACTTTAGAGTTATCAGATCTAAATCAACTAACGAATGATCCAATTACTTACGCCCCTTGGTGGCCAACGATTCCTCATAAAAGTCCGTCAGAGTTTCCTAAATTTAATGGAAATCCGGGTGAAGACCCATCGAATAATGTGATGACCTTTCATCTGTGGTGTTCATCAAACACTCTCAACAATGATTCGATCAGGCTTCGCCTTTTTTAGCGAACGTTAACTGGTCCGGCAGTGAAATGGTATATCGAATTGCCTAGAGCTTCGTTTGATAACTTCAGTACCCTAGCCACAACCTTTTTAACCCATTTTCAGTTACCCATAAGGTACGAAATAGGAACAGAGCTTCTTACCAATTTCAAACAAATGACGGCCACTCACATATCCGATCATATTCATGAGTAGCGACGTCATCATAGAATGGTAAAAACATATGTTCTTGATCAGATGTTGGCTGAATGGTCTATTAAGTCATTGTTACCTTCTATTACAGAAGATGTGGCAAAGGGAAGAGTCATCAAGTTATTGCTTGTGCACAATATCTAGACTTGATCTATACTCAGTTTGGCACGCTCTACGATAAAATACCTGATGCTCCTAGACTAGAATTTTCTGTTCCTCCCCCTCCTAAATCAAACAAAGACTCTCATGCCATTGATGGCGTGATATGTATGACTAGCACGAAAACCATAAAGGCTACATCAAAGAAGGCCCGTACGGTTTCAAGTCAAAATGAAAATGAAGAACTTCTCGCCTCAGAAGTAAATGCCGTGTCGATTGACAAAGGCAAAGAACCCAAGCAACCAGGAGGCAAGAAGAAAAATAAAGGGAAGAAGAAAAAACAGGAGGAGTCGTCTCCTGAAAAATCTTCTACAAACCCTTCCAGAGATAGGAAACCAAGTCATCCATGCTTTATATGTGATGAGGATCATTGGATGAAAGAATGTCCATATAAAGCTGAGCTTAGAAAATTCTTCAAGAGTTCAAAAACCTCGGCAGTATTGACTGATCCGTTTTTGAACCCAGGAACAAATCTGGTTGCTAGTGACAATGCTTCCCCATCCCAAGTGCTAATGTTGTCTGTTTCAAAATAACTAAATGATGCTTTGATATCGACAAGGAATAAAGATTACGGGAATCCACAGATGTCGAACAACAGGGATAATGATCAACCTAGTAGTTAGACAACAACTTCAACCAAATTTGTGCCACCCATCACTCCTGAACTAACGATAAACCCGCCAAAGGGAGTAGTACAAAAATCGACGTTTAATCCTCATGCCAGAGCAACACAACATTATAATATAGTGGAGGATCTGGCCCAATTGCCGTCCGCTATGTCGACAGTTGAGGTATTGCAAAATTGCCCCTCCCAAAAGAAAGCTTTATTGTCAGCGATAGGTGGGATTGACCCAACGGATTCCAATCTTGTGGCCTTTAATCACAAAGGATATGACCCTCAGTTACCAGCTCAACTAGCTTTCCTTATTCAAGTGAAAGCCCTCAACAAAACTATTCATCGAACAATTATTGATGAGGGGGCATCTACATGTATTATGTCGATGAGTTGCTAGAAAAATTTAGGATCTCCACCCTTGTCGCGATTGTCGACGACATTAAAAGCATTTGATGGATGAACATACACCCCATATGGGATATTGAGTAACTTGCAAGTCGAACTTGGGGGCAAAACAATAGAAATTGATGTTGAAGTTATCGATGGAAACCTCAATTACAAAATCCTACTGGGAAGGCCCTGGATATATGCTATGGTTGTCGTTGTGTCGACGTACTTCAGGAAGGTTGCATTTCCCTTCCAAGGAGGAATTATGGTTGTCGACCAACAAACATTTCTCTCCAACAGTTCACAAGTTACAGGAAGCATTCCACTGATCCAAGAAGCCCTCATTCACTTCAAAATATTAGAGTAGGCCTACTAAAAGACCCTACATTAATGGGGACTTTTTCCCTACCACCTCCAAACAATTTGGCAGAAGTGGCAACGGTGGGAACCTACAATATGATATCTTCTATTCAAAGGATATCCGAAAATGATATTAACTTGGATCATCTCCAGGTATTGCCTCCAAGCCCAATAGAAATATTGTAGCAATCAATTTTTTCGACATGGGAGGAAAACCCGAATCAACGCTCATCAAGCATATGGATAGATAAGTCTAAGGAATACGGCACCCCTTCAGATCCTTGGTCACAAGTACATTCTACAGACGAAGTAATTGTTTAGTCAATGATGATTGACGGGGCACCATGGGAATATTACCACCATCGTTCCCATCTTTCAGATTGTAAGGAGGATAGTTCCAGTGACCTTGATCATCCCTCAGTTTTTGACTTTCTGTCAAATATTATAAATACGGTGGATTCCGAGCGAAACCTCTCCAATATTGAAGAGACTATCGCCATAAATATCTCGACAAAAATAGATGTTGTAGAGAATATTCATGTCAGCAAATCTTGTTCTCCTTCAGAACTGGAAGTATATTACGCTCTTTTTCACGAGTTTAGAGATGTCTTTGCTTGGTCATATGATGAAATGCTAGGCATTGACTCGAGCATAGTTGAACACAGAATTAAGATGTATCCAGATGTCAAACTAGTAAGACAACGGCTCCGGCAGGTGCACCCCAAGAAAGCCGCTGCCATCAAGGCAGAAGTTGAATAACTTCTCCATGTTGGTTTTATTTACCTGGTTCCTCTAACCGGTTGGGTATCAAATATCGTTCCTGTAATGAAGAAACAAGGAACGATTAGAGTGTGCATCGATTATAGGGATGTAAATCAAGCTTGTCCAAAAGACAACGAGCCTACACCCTTCATTGACTAGATAATTGATGAATGCACCGGATGTGAAATCTTTTCATTTATGGATGGATTTTTCGGGTATAATCAAATAAATATCCGCCCACAAGACCAGTCAAAGACTGCATTTATTTGTCCATGGGGCACATTCGCATATCGCAAGCTACCCTTTAGTTTAAGAACACAGGGGAAACATTTAAGAGAGCAATGAATTATGCTTTCCATGACATCAAGAACATCGTTCAACCATATCTCGATGATCTTCCGGCTCATTCACGAAAGTGGACCGATCATCCGCAACATTTGAGAGCGATATTTCTACATTGCCGACACTACAAGATACGAATCAATCCACACAAATGTGTGTTTTTTGTCAGTTCTGGTCGTTTACTTGGGTTTTTGGTCTCAAAGGACGGGATTCTTCTCGACCCATGTAAGGTTCGGGCAATCGTTGATTTGCCTCCACCTTCAAATTTGCTTCAGATTCAGAAACTCCAAGGGAAAGCAAACTTTCTGAGGAGGTTCATTCCAAATTATGCCGAACTTGATAAAGGTTATAATCATCTGTTGAAAAAAGAAGTACCCTTCATCTGGGATCAGGTTGTGCAAGATTCCTTTGATGCTTTAAAGGAATCCCTAATAAAAGCATCATCAATGTATGCTCCTAATTATCAAAAATACTTTAACTTGTATCTGGCTGTGGTGGATACGACCATAGCAATGGTCTTAGTTCAAGAAGAAAAACTATAAATGATATAGAAATGAAGTACTCCTACGTTGAAAAGCTGGCTCTCACAGTTGTTCAAGTGATACAGAGATTTCGACACTATGTCCTCTTCAGAAAAAACTACCATTTTATCAGATTGCAACCCCATGACTTATATATTGTCGTGACAGTTGCTGGGGGGAAAATATTCAAAATGGATAGCGATTTTACAAGAGTTTGATCTAGAATTCAAAAAATCCAAATCGAAGAAAGCCCTGGTTTTCACGAAGTTACTATGTGATCTCCCATCATCATCCAACGATGCAACATCCAAAGAAGCACTCGTGGATGAATATTTGTTTCTGATATTTTCAAGCAATCTGTGGTATGGATATATAATGATCTATCTCCAAACCCAAACATATAGGTCTAATACCTCACGCTTGGAACAATGACGTATTCGATACCAAGCAAAAGACTACGTGATCATCAGTGATACGCTTTACCGTTGTGGTATCGATACAGTTCTGCGGAGGTGCCTCACCCATGAGGAGGCCAAAAAAGTCATGAATGATTTTCATTCAGGCGTGTGTGGGGGGCATCAATCTGGTTATGCTACGGTGCAAAATATTTTATGAGCAGGATACTTGTAGCCAACAATGTTCAAAGATTGCATAACCACAGTTAGAAGTTGCCATGCCTGCCAAATCTTCGATTCCAAAACCAGAAGACCACCCGCACCTCTACAATCAATAGTTGCTATTGGGACATTCGCCAAATTGGGCATAGATTTCATGACATGTAACCCCACCTTGGCCGGGGGGCATGGGTATATCATAGTCGCAGTAGACTATTTTACCAAATGGGCCGAGGAGATGCCTACATTAAATAACAATAGCGAAACGGCTGCCCTCTTCTTTTTCAATCATGTAGTCTCCAAATTCATCGTTCCATAGGCCATAGTCACAGATCATGGATCACATTTTCACAATCACATGATGGTTGAGTTGGTTGCCACATTAGGACTATCCCACGACAACTCTACTCTGTATTATCTGCAAGCTAACAGACAAGTTGAGGCAATCAACAAAGTCCTGAAGTGCATGCTGCAAAGGATGATTGGAGTCCATAAAAAGAGTTGGCACCTAATCCTATACTTGGCCTTGTGGGCATAGCAAACATCAGTGAGGAATGCGATCGTGTTTACACCTTTTAAACTGGTGTATGGCCTGGAAGTGATCTTGCCAGTTCAGTGTGAAATCTCATCCCTCAAGCTCGCGGTAAACCTTCTCCTCGGAACTTCAGAAGAGGAGGCTCGTTTCTTGGAATTAATCCAATTGGATGAAACCCACCGTGATACCGCTTTGGCTAATGAAGCCCATAAGAAACGACTCAAAGTGCAGTTCGACAAAAATGTCAAACCTCGTGTCTTCTCAGAAGGTGACCTGGTCTTACTTTACGACCAGGAATCCAATAAGTTGGGAGCAGGTAAGTTCAAGTCTTTATGGATGGGTCCCTATATTGTTAAGTGTGTATTAGCAAAAGGAACCTACGAGTTGGTGGATTATGATGGGATTCCACTGGCGCAACCCCGCAACGAGTTGTACCTCAAGCGTTACTCAGTGTAGTAAACCCTATGCTTTTGTTACATTTTTTTTTCGCTAAGGGTAATTGTTTTGGTTAGGTAATCCACTTTTTTCATTTGTTGCAGATGTTGAACCTATAGAACCATTTGTTGGATATGTCGACGGAGTGAGTCGTAGTTCGCAGAACCTATCTTTTGTGGCCTGGGCCATCTTCGATCCCAGCGGCGAGTTAGTGAGTTTCAGAGGGGTACGTATTGGTCAATCAACGAACAATATTGCTGAATATAGCACGTTGATAGAACTCCTCTTTGATGCCATCACACATGGCATACACCGACTTGTTGTCATGCTAGACTCACAACTTGTCATTCTACAACTCACTGGTATCTACTCTGTACAGAATACAACTATCTATCGCATGTTCCTAATGGTCAGGATTTTGGAAAGACAACTCGATTCTATTCAATATCAACATATTTCCATAAATTTAAACACATTAACAGACTCATTGGAAAATTATGTGTTAGATAGACATTTACCACATTTATAAAAAGAAGCATTGCATCAATATTTGCATCAGGATCGTGTAACTTAACCGAAATAAAGCTCCGAAAATAAAAAATATATATATAATTGTTTATGGTTTACACATAATGTTCTGCAACCAAGAAAAAATTGGTCAAATGACTCAAAACTCAAAATGCTAGGGGGCACCCTAGTCTAATGATGCTAGTGATAACAAGTCACCGCTTATGCAATCATGCATAAAAGCCTAGTCCATCAACTCGGCACACCAGTAGTATGTCGTTGCAGCCTCAGAGGTAGCTCGTTGGTCCTCACGTCCAGAATACCAAGAGTGAGACCCTCGACCTGATCCTGCAATGCTGAAAGAGTCTCAGCCACATCAAGGTCGTGAAGGATGACCCTCCCCACAGCCTCTCCTGCCGGAGCGGTAGCTGGTGCTCTCAGACATACTACTAGTCGAACTCGTCCAAGTTTGCATGAGCACGTGAGTTTTGATTAGTCTTGATCAAAGAAAGCATAAGAACATTATGAAAACAATAAACAGAGATATGGTCAGAGAATTTACCTATAGCACCCCACTGCTCACCAGCCGGCAGCACCAAATCCGGGTCACCCTGGAAATCCATACCAGCATATGGACACTTGGCATAAACGATCTCTTGGTGGTTGAACCACTCAAAGAAGGTGTTAGAGAAAGAGATCTAGGACTGACCAGCATGTCAGGCCATGAGGTCAACCCATCTCTGGATCCGTGGCTCAGTCGGCGGAGGTAAACCAAGTGAGATGTATTGTGGCTACATCAATGGAATCTTTTTCAAGGCAAAAGTGGTCAAAATAGAACCATAGCAAAAATTCTTGGATCTTCTGCTTTTCACCTTGGCCAGTTGTTCTTTCAACACAGGGAGTACTACATCACACTAGTTGAACACCTTTGGTTCAAGGCATTCCGAGGCGTACTGCATATAAGACCTGTTAGCCACGTGAAGAGCTACACTACCAGCCAGTCTAGCAAAAGTGAACAAAATGGTCCTCAAGGACCGGTCAGTGACATTTCAGATGTTGATCTTACCATCCCTACTCGGCTGAGATCCCTCTCTGCAATACTGGCGAATGTAATCTCTCACGGATTCGCCCCCCCGAACGGAACCTAATAATGAGAGAGGGGCACTACGCCTCGATAAAAAGGTCAAAAAATAGATGTCCACGACAGTTAGGGGGATGGATTTGCCTCTGATCTAGAACACCTGGTTGGTAGGATCCCATGCATCGAGAAAATATTGCAACAAGTTGATTTGTTGCCTCATGCTAGAGATGTGGAAAAGCTTGAGCAGGCCACAGTTCCATAGTGCAGTTACCGTACCTGGTCATGTAAAGAAACCATGTCCTCTTCTTCATGATCATGTTCTCGCCATGTAATAACCATTTTGCTCTGATGAATCTCTGAAAACAAGCAAGAGAAGAGTCAGGGTCCTGATTTGGCAAAAAATAGGCAAACATTCCATGAGAAAATAGTGCAAAAGTTTCCCTCCTTGCGTCCATTGCACCCCAGCAGTGTACTAGGAGCAATGCATACTAACTGGCTAGTGACCAGTCCAGTATGCATCACACCTTTCGATATAGGAAGGGTGCGATGGGGCTAGGGCAAATTGTTCAAATCCCAGGGGCTCAACAAAGTAGGGAAACATGCTTAGAATTGAAAAAGGAAGGAATGCAACTAAAGAGCTCAGGTTTAGCTCTTACCTGGTCCAGACGGCACTGAGAATCGTCCACAGAATCTCCTGGGATCAGCTAGTGAAAATCAGGGGGTAAAGCACCTCCAGAGCTCCAACAAACCAAGTTCAAATGAAATGGTAAAATGAGAGGTAAAAGTCACTTTTAAATTACTATTCACGTAATTCGAGTAAGGTATTAGTATTTTAACTCATTTTTTCAAGCATGTGTTTTCATTTCTAAATGGTTTGATGAAGCAATTGAATAGGTAGTACGACCATTGAAAGGACAAAGTGTTAACAGTGAATCAAATAATCAATGACCATTATCACGAGCAGTTTTTATATGAAGTTCAAGCTCGTTAAAAATTAAACCTAAGCAATGAGCAAATGTTTCCCCTAGAGTTTAAGCTCATTAAAAAATGAACCAATCTCTGGTAAATAACCATTGTGAATGCATTATAATCAGCTTTTGAGCCTTGGTCGTGTTCTCATCATCACCGCCACTCTGTTTTAGCCGATCGTACGCCTCTGTTTGATTGTTTACCCTTTTGAGGAACATCTACGATTAGTGATCTTGTTAGCCATCCTTGTGACACTGCCCTGATTGGAAAATTCCAAACCTTACCTGGAATTAGTTGCTACCCGAAATTATCACTCATTCCTCAAAAAACGAGTCTCCTTTAAGCTCTTTCCATCTAACTCGTAAAATATGAAAAGATTGCCAAGCGATTGGCCTTTCCAACTCGTTAAAGCTACCGGAAGTGCTATCCCTCCTTTAGATTTTAATCCTTTTGGACCTGAGGGATTATTACACAAAAATATCGAGTGCTTATCTTGTTCGGCTCATTAAAACTATCAAAAATTCATCCCTTTCGTATTATTTTATACTTTTTTGGACTTAAGGGATTATATGATGAAAAAGGATTATTGGAGTTTCCTTTCTATCCCTTTTCAGACTCTCTAAAATTGAAAAAGGACCGAGTTATCATTGTTGTTAAACTCGTTAAAATCAATAGCGACAAACTTGTCTATATAGACGAGAACGAGTTTCACTGTTGCTAGGCTTGTTAAAACATAGTGACGGGTTCGCCCGAAGGGCGAATTATAGAACAAGAATATGTTATCCTCCTCAAGCTTGATAAAAATAAAGAGGTACTGGTCAGCAATGACTAGGGAAAATTGTGAAGAAAACTTGAAAAAACTTATTTGGTAGCAAGTCGCTCTTGAACATGACACTTTCACTCCACGTCCGAGTCGGGTTGGGTTATTCCGTTCACCGGTAATATTACCATTAGTCCATTGT